>PKMM01010169.1:0-30992 GCA_002933915.1 Eutrema heterophyllum | reverse complement strand
AGCAATCAAAAATGAATCTTTTCGATGTGGGTTAGTGTTTTCTCAGATTATGATCTCTGTGTGTGTATGTATACACACAATAGTGAGCTCTTTGGTTACTGGGCAATCAAAATGTCAACTTTCTATAAACGGGCCAGGCTCTGCTTTGCTGGTTTTTGGGTTTTTGAATGAAACGATAGTGTGATATGTTATGATTGATTTAGTGTTGGTCCAGCAAACCAAATGTGAAATTTCTGAAATGGGACAGATTTTAATTTGGTGAATTATTTGGAATTTGGGACATTTGATTGTAGCGTGTACCCAGCGATCAACATGTGAAATTTCGTAATACGTCAGATTCCGATATGTTGAATCTTTGGGGTTTTGAATGAAACACAATTTCTTTTCTTCTTTTTGATTTTTTTTTGGCATAAGGGGACTGTGAAACTTGTGTTTCAACCAGGCGAGGAAGGTTATGGAGGGGCCTATGAAATGCTAAAAGACGAGATTCTAGATGACTTAGATGGAATTCTCAGCATACATGTCTTTCCAACAATCCCAACAGGTGGTATCGGCGCTAGGCCTGGTACCGTTCTTGCAGGTTCAGGTGTGTTTTCAGTCACGGTTCACGGTCAAGGTAGCCACGCAGCTACACCACACTTGTCTAAAGACCCGGTTCTTGCAGCTTCTTCCGCTGTTGTTGCCTTGCAACAGATTGTTTCACGGGAATTGGATCCGCTAGAAGCTGGTGTAAGTTTGTTTTTTGCCTTTAAAACATCTTGTTTGATGAATCAGAATCTTGACAGAGTAAGGCGGAAACCATAATCGGTGCTTTGAATGTTTCTCAGGTGGTTACGGTTGGATACATTGAAGGAGGTCATGCTCAAAACGTAATACCGCAGTCTGCAAAATTCGGAGGAACTTTCAGAAGCTTAAGCAACGATGGGCTTCTATTTATCCAAAGACGAATCAGAGAGGTAGAGAGATTAATTTACACCATTTTTCTTTACAATCTTGATTCTATTATTCCAATAACTCGGTTATTTTGGTTTTTGGGTTGTTGATGATGATGCAGATTTCCGAGCTACAAGCCTCGGTATACCAATGCACAGCAGATGTAAATTTCGAACAGAAAAAGCCGTCACTTCACCCGGTAATGAAGAACGACGAGGGCTTATATGAGCATGGAAAAGAAGTGGCGGAAGCGATGATCGGAAAGAATAACTTCCATGATTTTCCGTTGACAATGGGAGCAGAGGATTTCAGCTTCTTCACTCAAAAGACTAAAGCCGCGATTTTCGTGCTCGGGATAAAGAATGAGACGCTAGGCGCTGGTCAGCCGCTTCATTCGCCTCACTTCTTTGTTGATGAAGAAGCTCTTCCTGTTGGAGCAGCTCTTCACGCAGCCATGGCAGTCTCTTATTTGGATAAACATGGTCATGGCCATGACCGTGAGGTTAAGAGTGAGTTATAAAATATGTTGGAGAAAAAAATCAGCATTTTGTAATTTGAAATGAACGATCATCTACTCGTATTGAAACTTTGAAGTTTGGTGGGGTATTTTAGTTAGGTTTGGGGTTGGTAAGAACGTTATTTAGTAGTATTAAACTGTAATTTTGGTCGGTTTATTTCGAAAATAAAACCTCAAATTGAACAAACATGCATATAAAATATCTTAACATGCAAATTTATTTCTGTTTCGATTTGGTGTGAACATGTATAGAACAGTTTGGTCTCAAAAATATAAAGAAGGATTTTCTTAAAAAAATGGTAGGATCAAACATGAAACATAGGAGGTGACCAAATTTGAAAATCCAATCGATTTGGACAAAGCTAAAATGAAATATTTTCAATCTCGAGTATATATATATTATATACACCGCTAGTAGCTTTATGATGACCATTTCTATTCCCTAACAAATTGATACAGATACATAAAATTTTAATCGAATGTCAATGGTACGAATAGATTTTTTTTTTAAAAATATTATAACAAAAATAATTAAAAAACGGTGTCTCAGACACTATTGGTTTTTGTCAACGGTGGTGGGTTAGACATATTCACAAATCTAGCTTGTTTTTGGTCACACTCAACCTGAACAAAGGAAAAAGAAAAAACATAAAGAAACCAAAAAAAAAGAAGAAGACAACAACGACCATTGATTTTTATTGGAGCTAATTTATTGATTTATCTAAGAAAAAAACAGTGGTCGTTTAAACGTCTACAAAAACATTACTGCAGCCTGCAGTGATTTTAATAACAGTAATTAGTAAGTATCATTTATGTAACGCGATGACCAGTTGACTATGAATTATCGTTACAACTATTCGTTATTAATTAGTATATTTTCCGTAGCTAGCTGTCACAATTAATACATAAGATTCTCTTTACTTTTTGTCAAAAAGGAAAAATTCCAACTATTAGTAACTTTTCTTTTTCCCCTTCTTCTGCAATTATGCTCTCTTTCTCTTTCTCTTTCTCTTTCTTTTTCTTAGACGTGTGAAGAGAGAGAGAGAGAAAGAGCTGAAACTCATGTGAAAAGTCTTTCTTCTCTCTGTTCAAACACTTGTTTACGCGTAGCCCAATAAGTTTCAAAAACCTCCCAAAACCAATAAATTTACTGAAAACCAAGGACACGACGAATTACAACTCGAAGAAGATGAAGTGCAAGCCCAAGCTATCTCTCTCCGTCTTCTTCTTCATCTTCTTCCTCTATCTCGCCGCTGTGACTTCAGATCTAGAGTCTGACCGGCGAGCGTTAGTCGCCCTCCGTAACAGTGTTCGTGGCCGTCCGTTGCTATGGAACATGAGTGCCTCTTCTCCTTGTACCTGGCACGGAGTCCACTGCGATGCGGGTCGGGTCACGGCGCTCCGATTACCTGGAGCGGGTTTATTTGGTTCTTTACCGGTCGGAGGAATTGGTAACCTAACCGAGCTCCAAACCCTTTCTCTCCGTTTCAATTCGCTCTCTGGTCCAATCCCTTCGGATTTCTCAAACCTTGTCCTCCTCCGTAACTTGTATCTCCAAGGTAATGCCTTTTCCGGCGAGATTCCGTCTTTTCTCTTCACGCTTCCCAACATAATCCGAATCAATCTAGGGGTGAACAGTTTCTCGGGTCGGATCCCGGATAATGTCAATTCCGCGACCCGGTTGGCTACACTCTACTTAGAGAGGAATCAACTCACCGGTCCGATCCCTGAGATCACGATTACTCTTCGGCAATTTAACGTTTCTTCCAATCAATTAAACGGGTCGATTCCCGATTCGTTGTCGGGTTTTCCCCGAGCTGTTTTCGAAGGGAATTCTCTGTGTGGGAAGCCCTTAAACCCTTGTGACGCCGCCGCCGAAAGCCCCAATTCGCCGCCCCCCAATTCGCCGCCAGGGAAAAAAGATAGCGACAAACTATCCGCCGGAGCTATTGCCGGAATCGTAATCGGATGTTTTGTGGGTCTATTGCTGCTTCTCTTGATTCTGTTCTGTCTCTGCAGAAAGAGAAAGAAAGAAGAGAACGTTCCATCGAGAAACATCGAAGCTCCTGTCGCCGCTCCGACCTCCGCCGCTGCTATACCCAAGGAAACGGCGGCTGATGTTCCGCCGGCGAAGGCTACGGCGTCGGAGAGCGGTGCGGTGAATAAAGACTTGACCTTTTTCGTGAAATCTTTCGGGGCATTTGATTTGGATGGATTATTGAAGGCTTCAGCTGAGGTTCTTGGGAAAGGAACAGTTGGGTCTTCGTATAAGGCAAGCTTTGATCATGGATTAGTGGTGGCTGTGAAACGATTAAGAGACGTTGTGGTGCCTGAGAAAGATTTCAGAGAGAGATTGCAGGTTTTGGGATCAATGAGTCATGCCAATCTCGTGACACTTATTGCTTACTATTTCAGCCGCGACGAGAAACTTCTTGTCTTTGAGTACATGTCTAGAGGAAGCTTATCTGCACTATTGCACGGTAAAGATCGAAATCACCATCACTGCATTTGGATTTTTTCAGATTTCTCAGGATCTTGACAAGTTTGGTTTTTGGTTAAGATCGAAATTGATTACCGCTCTGTCGATATAAGGTTCTTAGTTAGTTGGTCTTATGTCTCTTGATGCTAGTTCTTGATCTTTGATGGGATTGGTTAAGTCATTAAGCTTCGAGCTCTGTTTTTGAGCTTTTTAAAACGGATTTGCAGGGAACAAAGGAAGCGGGAGGACTCCATTGAACTGGGAAACCAGAGCAGGAATAGCCTTAGGAGCTGCAAGAGCGATTAGTTACCTACATTCGCGTGATTCGACAACTTCTCATGGAAACATTAAGTCCTCAAACATACTCTTGTCTGATTCCTATGAAGCTAAGGTCTCTGATTATGGTCTAGCGCCTATCATTAGCTCCACATCTGCACCTAACCGTATCGATGGCTACCGTGCCCCTGAAGTCACTGATGCTCGCAAAATCTCCCAAAAAGCTGATGTTTACAGCTTTGGTGTCCTAATCCTTGAATTACTCACAGGTAACACACAGATTTTTAACTGCGTTTTTGTGATTGCTGCGGATTTAGGAGGTTTAACATGGTACATTGCATTGCAGGGAAGTCTCCGACACATCAGCAATTGAACGAAGAGGGCGTAGATTTGCCAAGATGGGTCAAATCGATTACCGATCAACAATCACCATCTGATGTGTTTGATCCCGAGCTCACAAGGTACCAATCTGAGGGCAATGAGAACATGATCCGGCTCTTGAAGATCGGTATGAGTTGTACGGCTCAGTACCCCGATAGTCGTCCTTCGATGGCCGAGGTCACCAGACTCATCGAGGAGGTTTCGCATTCATCAGGCTCCCCAAATCCGGTATCTGACTGATTTTGGTGGGGTCTAAATTGATCGATTTTAAAATTGTTTGGGGCTAAATTGCAGTGTCTTGAATAGTTTCTACGCCCTCCCCGCCTTTTTTTCCTTCTTTGTTCTTGTCCTAGTTTGTTCGTTAATTCTTGAGCCTCAGATTGAGATGAGACCTTGAAGATTTTTTGTTCTTTCTATTTTTCTTAATTTCAAAATTTCCAAAAAATGTTTATAAAATATTGCTTCTGCCAATTTTTGTATAAATATATATCATTGATTGTGTGTGAATAAATTGTGTTTTTTTCTTCGTTTAACATCTTATCCTACAATCCTAGTCAACGATTCGGCCAAAAATAAAGTCAACGATTTTGTTTTTTTTGATCGCCGTCCAAAAGAAAATGACTTTATTAATAACAAACAAAAAATTGCCTAAAAATCTAGTATTGGTTATTACTTCCATTCATAATTAAAAATAAAAATAAAAATATCGACGACAAAAATGGCCATGAATCATCTCACGATTGACTGACAAATAGTTCACGTTTTCATTTAATTTTAAGTTTTATTATGTGAAGTTTGGTAACCACTAACCAGCAACCGTACACCACAAGGAAATAAATAAATAAAAACATTTTAAAATGAAATCAAACTTTTGTACTGAATATATATATTATATAAAGTTTGATTTCATTTTAAAATGTTTTTATTTATTTATTTCCTTGTGGTGTACGGTTGCTGGTTATTTATTTATTATAGGGAAAGCCTGGTGGAAATCATTATATCCATATCCTATTAAGTTTATGAAAATAGTAACAATTACTATAGGGAAAAACAATAATGTGATCTGGACGTTGAATTAAATGTTAAAATTCTCCATGTGATATAACAATTTACAGAGTCATAGTCTCATAGACAGTTGAATGCCACTATATTTTGTCTCTTGTTCATGTCATGCATGTGGGTACTACACATGCACATTAGTATTCATATTGCACTTCTTGGACACTTGTTATATCTGTAATTTTTATATATCGGACAAGTAACAGGATCATGTTTTTTGTTGTTTTTAACCTTAGAGTACGTTAGATTTGAACATGGTTGGAGATTATATAAGTTTTTATTTTTTTTTATTCAGGAATTTTGATATCCTGAGCTGGAATCTGAAGAGATGTAAAGTATAACAGCCAAACAGAAGATGGATATAAGACTATCATATTTTGTTCGATCAAAACTTGTATTTTAGTTTTTAACTTCTTCTAGGGCTGCTAAGCCTGCTATCACTCGTACTGTCGTACAGACTCGTACACGAAAATAACTTTAAAATGCTGAAAAAAACACAAAATATCTCTACATATAGACGTACGTACAAATATATAAATAAACGATTTTTATAAACTGTAGAAAGATATTACTTTTTCATCTGCCCGAAGGCTTCGAAAAATATTAGGTTTACCGAGCTCTTGGTATCGACTAGGATCATCAAATTCTCCAATTTTCAAAGTTAACACTAGGGTGTTATCGTGCGGTTTGTTTAACAAACACACGTCTTTTTCACATAAGACAATCTTTTGGTTAATTAGGTTGACTGGATTGTTAAATCAAGGAATTAATTGACTTCCTTTTCGGGATGATCCCATTAGATGAAATTTACCGCCCTCGAGGGCGAAGTTTCACTTTTAGTCCCGCTTTGCCGCGGTGAAGGTATTAAGCCGGGGAACTCGCCGACTAAATACTTTTCGAGCAAAATTGTTTTCAACTTCCAACATCTTTGGTGTCATGACTCCAAGATTTGTGGGTCTAACAAAAAGCTCATTCGTCGTGGCTTGCTCTTCTTACCCACTTATTGAAGACCGGTAAAGCCCCATTCGATTGGTAAAAAACCAAACTGTTGTAGTTAGAAATACAACTGTCAAAATTTGTAAATAATAAAAATATATTAGTATTTGGTTTATCTTTAAAAAAAATTAAACTAAGAGACTATATAATATGATACGATTAAAATGCCTATATTGGTTAAACGATAGATCATTATTCAAAATAATTTGATTGTTTGTAATAAATGCTATAAATTCCTAATAAGATTGTTAGTACGTACATGCAAATATTCATCACTGTCAACAAAAGATCGAAATTCGAATATCCAAAATTTAATATATATTTATACTCCGGACTGCTCCATAATCTGATTTTTTTTTTTTAAACTTGGAAGAAAACAACAAGACAGAGCCAGCATAGAACATGGTTTCCACACATACAGCCAATATTATTAGGCACATTATCACAACTAGTGAAATAAAATTTAGAAAAACCATATTTTATGATTGAACTGAAAGGCCTTGACTAATAATTTAAACGGGCCGTGATACATGGGCAGGACTAAAACATATAACCTCTTAACACAACAATAGAAGAGCAAAAATACAACAAAGAGAGAGAGTAATGACAAATAGTCTCTACTAACTAGTAGAAACGGATATAAACGTACGATATAAGTGATTGATAATACAAAATTCGATTTAAAAATATTTAATTATTTTTAAAATACTTGCAAGAGAAAGTTTTAGGGACATTTTGAACGGCCTTCTTTAGTCTTCCAGTTGTTGTAGCAAGGACAATTTTGCTTGTTGCCGTAAGTGCCCGAAGGAACACAAAGACATGTGCTGCAACATTTGAGGCAAAAGAACATGCATGGCTTCTTGTGTGATGTCGCCGAACAACGGTAGCTACACTTTGGTTTGCACTCTACGTTTGAAGTTTCCATCCAAAATCGCACCACAAACCAAAATAAACAAATGATCGAGATCGTTATGTTCATGTTTATGAATATCATATACAATAGTCAAGTTAGTAAACAGTAATAATATACTTTACAGCTGCTACTTGATATTCTTGTTATAAAAAATTAGAATGATCAACATATAATCCTAGAATACAAATTATTGATATATAACTACATAATATTTTGTTCGTACCTTGGGGGTGGAGTCTGCCACCACCACGAGAAGCCTGTAAAACAAAGGCTCTAATTTCAGAATAATCATCGCATTTCACAGCCTTTGGTCATTCTCTTTCTTTCTTTTTCAACACAGCTTATTTCAATATATAGAATCTGTTTTGGTGATTTTTAATGAATATATATATATATATATATATATATACCTGAACGAGGCTGGAGACTGACAATAGAAAGAGAAGAGTCAAGAAGAAAAGAGCATTTCCGATACAATTCGCCATTTCTTCAACTCCTGATTTCGAGTGAATGATTTAATTTTACTAGTAAAGAATAAAGTGGGTTAAAGATACTTATAGAGAAAATAATTAGTGGGAATTTGTTTCTTTCGTATTCGAGAAGTTTGTCAATGCCAATGTTCATGGCGTGATTTTGGGAATAGGTCACTGTAATTGCTAATTAGTACTAGTGTAATTACACTATTTGTCTTTTTTTGTCCCTTAGAAAATATCAAAATCACTAAACAGTGTAATTACTACCCATGTAGAAACAAAAACTCTAAATCTTGCCATGGAAACTTAATAAAATCCCCGTTCTCTTTCCATGGTGCAAGTTTTATACAAACACTGTTTATGCATATGATTAGGTCAATCGAGTTACAAAAATATTATTTCAGTTTTGTTAGATCCGAGTTTGAAAATGATCAAAATGCCACTATTAAACTAAATGTTTAAATTATTAAACGAAAATTGTATGTGAATTGTGAAGTGCGCATAAAAAGGACTAAAGTCAAGAACAATGTAATAGAAAAGCGAAAAGTGCGGCGAAGTTAAGGCGATGATGATGGATAATATTTGATTTTCGAGTATGTCATATTTGTTGTGGGCCATTATTTCATAGTAATTTTTTTCTTCTGCTTCTGGGCCTCCACCTCGGCCTCTGCAGCTGCTGCTTCGTCAGCATATGACATTTTAACACGATTTTTTTTTTGGGGGCACTCAAACATGATCATATTTTTCATAGTATTTGTTTTTCTTTTTCTTTAATTTAAATGGCATTAGAAAAACCCTGATTTCAGAACACCATCTTAAAAAATTCTACTACGTCAAAGTTTCTCAAAAGGCCTAAACAAAATGAGCTGACCCAAATATTTTTGCGAACGAAATTTAAATCACAGTGTTTAAAGCCCAAACTATTTGGGCTGAACGGGCCGAAAGGAATGCATGACGAAATGACATTTTTATGCTATGTTATCTCAAAATGGCATTTTTTGTAATTTCCTACTTCTTCCGGTCTAATAGTTTAACGTTAACGCATGGCCTGAACGTTTTCCCAAGCTTAAAGATAAAAATTAGCAACTTCAAATTAAATTATCAAATCAGCAATTAATTTAATGTCATTTGACGCGAGGATCAAAACTCTGTATTCGTCTTGTATAAATATGTTTGTCAAAGTGCAGAATACTGAATTCACAGAGATGCTTTCATGGCGTTGAACTTGAAGGTGAAATATTAATCACTGTAACGATGTTGTTAAGCACGTTTTAAAAGCTCTTAAACCTTGCGTGTTTAATTCAACAAATATTCGTCTAAATTAGTAATTTAGTCAGTAATTATATAAAAAAAATTTGCGTGTGTGTATATATATATATGTATGACCGTACGTATCTACGTCTAGGTATAGATCCTGGGTGGCTATTTAATAGCAGCTTTTATTTGTATATGACGAGGAATATCGAGAATCGAAAAGCGGACTAGGGCCATGGCAGATTCTCGTCGTTTCTAGAGAGATAGAGAGAGAAAGAGAGGGAGAAAATAGGAATCGAAGAGTAACTAGGGTTTGTAGGAGTCGGAGAGCGAAAATCGAGAGATGGTAAGTTAAGGTTTAGATAAAATCTCGATTTGATTTTGTTGCATGGTGATGGTGATTAGGATGATTGCGGAGATGCAAATGTTGAGGAATATGATTTTGAGACCTGAACAATGTAATCTTAAACTCTGGTTTTAGGGAGGCAAATTCGCTTGATTATCTTTAGATTCCTTGTTTTTTGTCCAGAAGTTCGTCACTAGACTGTGAATTAATTGATGGGATTATGTAATTTCCTTGGGGCTTCGCTAGGATTTGTGCTCAATTTGTATCTTATTCTACGCTCAATGTTGTTAAACAGCATGATTAAATCATCTGTCTGGGTCTGTGGTTAATGTTTTTGCACTTCTTAATTTCTTCTTTTCTTCACAGTTGGACTAGCGGACTAGAATTCGATTTGCGAGTCGGTAAAGATTATCTGGAGTTATCTCTTTTTTCTTTTTCTTTTCTTTTTGTTCTTTTGTTGTTGTGTTAGCGATTTTGTGGCATGTTCTTGCTTTGAGATGGTCTAAGAACAGAGGATAATTTGTATTGTTTTTTTGTGGATTGCATTAAGAATCTTCCCTCGAATGTTGTTTAGTTGTATTCGCTCACATGGAGGACTCGATTCTACCTCTAAACTTCACATAGAAAATGCTTCGTTGTCCAATGCCACTTTTTTTTGTGTTTTGTTTGACCTCTTAGTAAAAAAATAAAAAATAATAATAATAATTTAAAAAACTATATTGTGGTTTTATTTCACTGATATNAGTAAAAGGTTCAAAGCAACTGAAAGATCGGAGTACAGAAGCTAACCCTTCAGCATCCACAGTCGATCAGAAGCTAATCTCACGTGGCAATTCGTCCATTTCATATGCAAACAGTGCACGTGATTTGAATGGTTTGCAGTCTGATGGTAAGCAAGGTAGCTTGACAAAGCAAGCCAGACACCTAAGTCGAAACCGCCTAGAAGATATAGTTGCTTCTGGTACAATTTCAACTGTTACTGTTATAGGTTTTTTGTTCCTTTAGTAGACGATTTGTTGCGTTTAAAGATATCATGATTGACACCCAGAAATTTATTTCTTACCTATCCAGCAGGGGATACATCTACAAATGAAAAGTGCAGTTCAAGTGAACAAATATCAAGTGAAGCCAAACGTAAGGATGAACTGGCAAATGTAGATGGTTTATCCCGGTCGAGGGAATTCAGAGAGGCGGGGGAGAAAAGCAAAGACGCTGTTGGTAATCGCCAAAGGTCTGATCTGTTATCTGGTTCTAAAGGCCCGCCATCTCAAAAAGGTCATAATGCAGAACCCTCTGAGACGTCATGTGCCTCTGGAAGCAATATCTCTACCACACGAAATATTAGAGAGGATATTAATAAGGGCAATAGGTTGCGAGCAGCGGTTGATGCTGCTCTGCGGAAAAAACCTAGCTTTGGCAAGAACAGAGGATTGGAGCAATCTGATCTGCCTTCAGTGTCTAATGTGGATTCTAGTTGTGATAAGACTTTTCAAAAATTTCCCTCAAAGGTGCCGGTCGTGAGAGATTGGCCTGTGGGATTGCAAGGAGGGCATCCAAATTTACGGACACACAAGCAGACGGTTGCAGTAAATGGAAAACAGTTTACACTCTCTGGTGCTGATGCAATGGCTGCTTCCCAATCTGTAGAGCCTGAAGTTCATTTAACTTCTGTAAAACCGGTCATGAGAGATTTGCCTGTGGTTGCCCCATCTGCTCTGTCGACAACCTCAGCCATCCCAGAGCATGAATACATTTGGCAGTATGGTTTTCATTCCTTTTTATGAAGATCTCTTTTCTTGTTTTATTGCTTGTAGATAAACCTTCTATTTCCTTTGACCAGAGGGGACATGGAGGTGCAGAAAAGCAGAAATCTATCAGCAATGTATTGTGGAATGCAAGCATATCTATCAACATTAGCATCACCTAAGGTTGTTGAAGTGGTGAACCAATTTCCAGTAAAAGTCACCTTGAATGAAGTACCCAGGCTAAGTACATGGCCTGCACAGTTTCAAGATATAGGTGCTAAGGAAGAGCATGTGGCTCTTTTCTTCTTTGCCAAGGACATTGAGAGGTAACTGCGTATAATTCTGTTTTATTTTTATTTCACATGGTTATTCGTGTTTTGGTGGCTTCAGTGTTTTATTTTTGTCTAAATTTCAAATCAGGCTTCAATGTTTTATTCATATAACAAACATGGATGCTAGGATCCTAATTCACTGACAAAATATATTAATTGTTGCCTGTATGACAGTTATGAGAAAAATTATAAGCCCCTGGTAGATAACATGATCCAGAAAGATTTAGCCCTAAAAGGAAACCTTGAGGGTGTTGAGCTTTTGATTTTCGCGTCCAATCAGCTTCCTCAGAACTGCCAACGTAAGTATGTTAACGAAAACTCTTTCACATCGTGAACATACGTTTTTTTGCAGGTTTCACTGTTCTCAATAGGGCTGAACTTCTGTATGTAATTTAATCTATACGAAGTCTATTGCTTAGTGCTATATCCATTGCGTTTGCAGGTTGGAACATGTTATTTTTCCTTTGGGGTGTATTCCGAGGAAAAAAAGAGAAATGTTCTTTTCCACTCAAGAACAAACCTCTTCCGGCGTCTAATGTTTTGCCAAATATGGGGAAAGCGTTTTCTACACGTGAGGGCTTTTGCCATGAGAATCCAAGCAACAGAGAGTCCTCGATTGAACGTGCCTCGAGCCGAATGCTATCATGCATGAAGGTTGGTTATTTAACACCTACTATCTGTCTCTCGCTCTCTATCTCGTCTCTAGTTATACATTTATTCTCTGAACTTACATTGCCTGCTTATTTTTCTGCTCTAGCAATATATTTTATCTTGCCCTCGGTCTGTTTTAGTTTAGAGTGTTCTAGACAGTTGCTAGGTTTATCTAAACAGTGTGCACTTATTCGATGGATTCATGGGTTTGAACAGGAGGAGAATGCTAAAGAGGATGAAGCTTGCGGTGCCATTGACAAGGAGAAGGCATTCTCTGTTTCATATGGAGATAGTGGAGTGGTTGAAGAAACTGAGGAAGGAGAGATAGGTGTTAGCCCACACTTGAGGGATGAGAAGATTTCAGGTAACAAAAATGATTTGCTTTTGGCTGTAATGAGCTCTGTGGTACAGTTCCCTGGCCACGAAAACTTAACAGGAAAATATTCTTAGCTGTGTTCATGAATCGTGTGATATTGGACTTGACAGGGACTAGGAGAGTGAATTCCCCTGGCATGAACCAGAAAATGGACTTGGATGATCAGGATAATGAAAGGTTGTGTGAAGGACCAGTGAATAAAAAGCTGAAGAGAGGTACAGAAGTAGAAACCGAATGTAGTGCTTCAAGAAAATCTGGTCCTCCTCCCTGTGAGGAGGAAAAGATGATGAAGAAGAATCCCGATGCGACGGAAAGGATCGTGTTCCCTTTAGATTTGAACGATGGAAAGGAAGACGATGATGAAATGGTAGACAATAATCCCAGACGACTAGGCAATGACGACAACAAACAAAGATCACTCGGTATGGTCCCAAATCTTGAGTTGGCTCTAGGAGAGGAGAAAACAACAATGAGCGTGTTGCCTTTCATGGCTGGAGCAAGGTCCATGGAAGAACATAGAAGTAGCAGTAGCCAGAAGCCACAAGATGAGATGGTGAATCAAGAAGACGATGCAGCTTCTCTCTCGCTATCCTTGTCCTTGTCATCCCTGGAGAAGGAACAAGAACAAAAACAAGAGCAGAATCAGAGATCAGTGTCTGGATGGGAACGCAAGAAGCAGAATGTGAATACTCCTCTGTTTCTCTTCAGAGACAAATCTTCGTAGGTTCTTACTTGTTTTAATCTTGTCTTTTGGTTTCCTGAAGAAGACCCAACCAAACCAGAACTCACAGCTTTGTACATATAAAGGCGATGGGCAAAAACAGATGAGAAGATGTCGGTTTTGTAGACTGATCTGCTTAACCTAATGTGTGTTTTGACTATATCTAATCTCTCTATTTTACTCTTCTTTTCTTTTTTGACTATATCTAATCTCTCTATCTAATCTCTCTATTTTACTCTTGTTCATTATAGATATAGCATAGAAGCAGTAGGCACAATTTATTCATAAATTTAGAGTTTTCAGAATTTGATTCCTAATTCGAATCAGTTGCCAATTCAGAAAAAGGGGGTACTAAATCCAGTGAAATAAGAAATGGTGTGATCGTTTCATATGAAATTGTTAAGCGATAAGAAATAATTATGTGGTATTATGTGGAATAAGGAACTCTTCAAGGGTATCTTAAGAAATAGTTAACTCTTGGGGGGGGGGGGGGTATGTTTAGGAAATAAAAAACTCTTTCCTTTTTTATTTTTGTGTTCAAATGGTGCAAATCTCTATATTCCGGTCCGTCTTGTGCTTTCTCTGTTGGTCTCAGATCTCTTGAATTTTGATGTCCAATGGCGTCCTCCTGCGTAACACTTGCTATTTCTTTCTCAGGTGATTCATCTCTTCTCTAATGTTTTTGTTCATCTGCTTCTTCTAGTAAACGGAGAAAGGATTCGCCGATTTTCATTTGCTATTTTTCAGTCAAACTGCTCGTCGTATCTTCGATTTAATTGGGGAATAGAGATGTAATTACACGCAATCGAATTTTAAGATTTCGGTTAGGTATAAGCATTTAGCGAAAGATACTGTGACGATCATACTGTGTTCACAATCTGATATCAGCTCAAAATATTTAGCAAATCGAATTGCTAAAGAAGTGAACAACATAGTTTGATTTGGAGGTCTGTGTATTTGATTTGATGGCGAATGTAAAGTCACTCTTCTCTTTTGCATTGATTCTTGATTTGAACCAAAACTTATGGCACAGGAGCAGGTGACTCCTCATCTCATGTCAAAGTAGGCCGTTTGTCTTCCAGAAACCTCAATCCGATTCGCAAGGGCTCTGCATTGACTATTCAAACAAAATCAAATCACAAATTCTCGGTTTCTGCAGGGTATTCGTATATCTCTCTGTTAATGATTGATTAGCACCAGTTTTGATACTGATACTTAGTGGGGTTGATTATTGCAGTAAAGGTGGTGGTGGAAGTAGTGACTTTGCTACGGGTTTTCTTCTAGGAAGTGCTCTATTTGGAACTCTCGCTTATCTCTTTGCTCCACAGGTTTATTCTTTTTATTTTTCAGGCTTTCAAAATTAGACATGGATTAAGCTCTATGATTTTTGGCTTTACATCTCCCTTGCGATGATTTTGAGCTTTCTTCTTCCAACTAAAATCAACAACAAATCAGTCTTGTAGTTCCGCTTATTTATTCTATTCTGACATAGATCATGTTGCCATATTTATTTATACCTGGTGTGTGTTATTTCCTCTGCTAAGATCTCTATGAATCCTAAGATTTTCAGTTTTTTTTCTTCCAAATGAAATCAACAACATTAACTACAAATCTTCTTGTTTTTTACTTTTGCTCGCCCATCTCTTACTTCTATATGCTGTCATGTTTTGTGATTCAGATCCGAAGATCGCTGCTGAACGAAAATGAATATGGTTTCAAGAAACCGCAGCAGCCAATGTACTACGACCAAGGCCTAGAGGTAAGAAGTAAAACTCATTATTACCAAATCTCATATCTCTCCTCCTTTCATTGGTTTGGTGTTTATCAGGAGAGAAGAGAGACATTGAATGAGAAAATCAGCCAACTTAATTCAGCCATTGACAACGTTTCGTCGCGTCTGAGAGGCGGTGGAAGCAGTAGCAGCAAGAACAGTTCTTCGCCTTCTATCCCCGTTGAAACTGACCCAGAAACAGAAGCTACTGCATGATTGTAGCTCCTCTATTTTAAGTTTCTATCCATTTTAACATTTGCTAATCTACAAATCTATTTTCTGGATAATCGTTACTAAAATGTACTAGAGATGAGGCACTTGATCAAACCTTAGTCGTTATTTTTTATTTTTATTTTACGTACAGAGGGAGTATAAGAGAGGAAACACTCGATTAAACCATAATCATTCAACTAGAAAATAAAACCAGAGAGTTAAACCATATATCTCACCATGATCAGTTCAGTTGGTCACAACTCACATGCAGTTTTGAATCTTTATCATATGGCATAAACCATAACCATTTAACATCAAATATTGTACTATATAACAATTACATCAACTATAAATTGTGTTAATCCAAGATAGATTTAAATAATTTATTACAATACAGATTGTCCCGCACCTAATAATACAGTACGTTAATAGATTGAAAACCTAACCAAAAGTGAAATTAACCGTAAACCGGATTGGTCAAACTTTAGTTTAGCCGGTTGCCTCTTCATGCTATCGGCTATCTATCATCAACTAAAAGTCAAAAAGTCTCTTCTTCTCAGCCTAAACTTCTTTCCGATTACAAAAAAAAAAAAAAAAAAAATTCAAAGCGAAACCACAGATTCGATGATATTTTGCTGTTGAAATTCCAATTTTTTCTGGGGAAAAAAAGATTTCAGTATTTCCTCTGCCATTAGTTTGATTTTTCCGAGGAAAAAAAAAGAAAAATCTGCAGTCCTTTTCCTCTTTTAGTGTTTTTATTCTTCAATTAGATGATGTATGAAGAGATTCTTCCTCTGTTCGTCTCTGCATCAGATGGAAGATAACAATTCTCCCAAGGTAAAACAATTTGGGTTTTTTTTTTCTATCACTGATGATTTCTGGGTTTGATTCCGCTATCGTTGTGATTCAATCTTGTTGTGATGTAAAAGTTTAGATTTTTCTGTGAAAATATTGGAAACTTGTGGGAATGTTGGCGAGTGTAACGAAATGAAGTTCAGAGATGATTCGTTATTGTTATGGAATGGATCGTTATTTATTAGATTGTTGAAAGCTTTGGTTTTGTTTAATTTTAGTGATTCTTTTTTCTTCTTCTTATGTTATTTTAGTCTTTTGCAAGTTTGTGTTTTTATAGCTTCTTGAATTGGAACTGACTTCCACTCTTTTAAAGGATTTGATTGTATCTGGAAAATTTGAGTGATCCATTAATATAGTACTCTTTTTTTTTAAAGGATTACTATAAGATTCTAGAAGTTGATTATGATGCAACTGAGGAGATGATCAAACTGAATTATCGGAAGCTTGCATTGGTTAGTAATTAAAAACTAAAAAGATTTAGTAATTTTGGTTTAGATGAAAATTTGATAAGTAAAGTGTTTTTGAGATTCTTGTCATATGCAGAAGTGGCATCCTGATAAGCACAATGGTGATACTGTGGCTACTTCAAAATTTCAGGAGATAAATGAAGCTTACAATGGTAAAGCCTTTGCAATAATAGGTTCAATTTGATTAGATATTGAAGTAGATTTGTGTCGATACTATGTTCTTCGGGTTAGTCACCAAAACTTTGTTAACCCGATTACTTACATTCGATTTGCCTTTTTTCTCTTATTCTTGCAGTGCTAATGGACCCTGCTTTACGTGTTGAGTATGATTTGACCGGTATTTACGAAATTCACAAGTATACTTTGCGGGTATGAAAATGTTGCTTTGAGCTTTCAAAATCGGTTTGGCTTATTTCGCATTATCAGTGTTTTGAGATGTGTCGATTCGTTAATATTAACGCAGGAATATCTCGCTAGATTTAAGGGAATGATACTCACTTGCAATGGACTAGGCATCAGTCACTCATCATCACCATGGTACCTCTCTATAAACTCCACATTTCTTTCCTGTTTGCTTAGCCCGTCTTTATCAATGCCAAACCGAAATTTGCTTGTAACCTGATCAGTTTTATCATCATTTTTATAACCGAAGAAAAATTAGTATTTTGTAGTCTGAATGTAGTGTAATCGAACCAGACAAAAGGTTGAAATTAGTATTTTGTAAGTTATTTTTTCTATCATAGATCGAATCAAATCTGAACCGTAAAGAACTCGGTTATTGTTTAGTCATGAATTCTCAAAACCGACGAATCAACCAGATAACTAAAATAACCAAACTAAACCAAACAATCGGATGTCCACCCCATAGCAGTGAAAGTCTCTGTTCAAAAACGAAAAACACGGTCTTTTCTAACCCTTGAAAATTGCAGGACACAACAATTGGCGGAAGGCAATAATAACACGACAGATGAGCAAGGTTTCGATCCGGTTTACTCCTTGTTTTGCGCTAAACCGATTCTCCTCTTCCGCTCATTAACTCCATTACCAGTCAATACCTGATGCAATTCTGTCTCGCTTCTCACTTTTCTTTTACAGGATACTACTCTGTATAAACTGAAGCAGAAACAGGGCTATGTACCATTTGATCTGAAACTCAAAAGGCATTCATTATTATTCCGTCTGTCCAGATTTATACCAGGAGCTGGAATACAGAGGTGTGTGCCTTATGTCCGCCCCATTCGACGATATAACAGCTTTTGCAGGATGTTGGATGTTATTGAAATTTGATGATGTTACAATAAGAAGCAACATTGTGTCTGGTCAGTGCTTAACCTTCACAGATTGTGAGTTAACCCTTTACTGTGTTGTATTATCATTCATTGGTCACACGACATAAAAGTGAAACGACGATAAAAGCCTCAACCTTTGGATATCTGTTGTAGGTTTTGTAGCTCTGCTTATAACAGGGAAAACAGATATCTTACATTGATGATGTTTAGAATTAACTTTAAGCTATGTTTTGTTTTCTTGTTTTTTTCTGTCGCCGAAATAAAACAAAAATTTAATGTTTTCAGTATATATGTCGTTTAATGATGTTTACGCAAACCAAGAAGAAATAGTACTATAAAAAATTATTATAGACAGGTATATTTCTCTGATTAATAAATTTAACGAATACAAATTAAAACTTTAAATCTGCATTGTGAAACAACATTTATCATAAAATGGAAAAAGTATAAGTATAATATCATTGTTTCAGAAAAAGAATAGCAGGATGAAATGATCTAATCACTAAACGAAAAGTATAAAGGTTTCTAAAGCAACTTTTGTGTTCATCGTCACTTCGTCCATTGAATGTGCTCAAAAGTTTCGATGAGTCATGCTTTGTGTCCACCACTGAATGTGCTTCACAGTTCACACTCTGCTTTTTTTTTGTTCCATTGTGATTTTTTTACATGAAAATAACTATATGCAAGCAACCCTTAATATTTCACAAAACAGTTCTTCAATTATAGAAAACCCATGTATAAACAGTTTATACAAAAGTCTAGACTCGGTAAATCTCAGTCAAAAGAAAATTACAAATGTTTACATACAAGTACAACCATATAAACACCTGGTTATTATATTTTTTCTGGATTCAATATTAAAATTTTAAAAAATGAAAATAAATGGAAAAGAAAAACACAGAAAGAAGAAAAGAAAAAAATGTAAATGAATCAGATTACGGACAGATTAGTCTAATCAGCCAGACTGCATTATTATGTTAAAAAAGTTTTTTTTTTTTTTTTTACTTTTCAGCTTTTAAAAGTATATTAATTAAAGTTAAAACAGAATATTTCAGGGTAGGTAAAAAGAAGTACGGTGCAATTGTACTACAGCCACGGAACAAAAATCCAAAGGGAAGAAAACAAATTACCTTTAGCTTTTGTTTGTGTTTTGTCATTGTCTCATCATCTGCATCCTTCATCTCTTCGTCTTCGGTTTGTTTGACAAACCAAGCATTTACGTGCCATTTTCTTTCATTCATGTGAATATATAAGTTTTTATATTCTTAAAACATTCAAAAGAATTCATCATTATTCTAAATGTCGGAAATGAAAGAAAAACCCAATAAATGTGTTAATATATATTTTTTGAGTGAGCTATCATCCACCCTAGCTATCAATAATAATATTTTTTATTTGTTCTAAAATGTATTTATTTATAAGAAAACGGAAATTGAAAAGGTTGATTTGTTTAAGGAATTTTTAAAAATATTTGTCTTGTTTAAATAATTTCCAAATAAAGGTTAAATAAAGAATGGCAACTTGGTGTGGTGCTGCTACATTCAGGCATCTACACGTAAATACCAAACACACCAAACTTCTCACGCCAATTATTGTTCTAATTTTGTTTTATATGCCCCCGAAAAAAGAGAATAGGTTAAAGAAATGTAAAATTAAAATTTTATTTACGACGACATATATTTTTGTCAACCTTATCATATTATATGTTGTATGATGTATATGATACGACGTTTGCTGTACTTTTGTCTATTTAATGAGCCGAGTGGACCTCCTCTGATAATATTCTAATTCGCATACAATTTTGGTAAAATTACAACTTGGGTCATCACTTTTTGTCATTCACATATGGTAACCACATTTTTTTTTATTTTATCTCCATAAGGAAGTTATGAACCACAATTTTGAGTAAGAATCTGCCAATCTGGTGTCCAAAAGGTTTCCATAGGAAATGTATAATATCAAGCAAGATAAATTTATGAAAAAATATTTGATATATTAATATCTATAGATTATTGGTTATAAATAAGAAATTATGAACTATGACTAACCAAGTATTTCAAAGTACATAGTTAAGAAATTACTTAATTGGAAGTAGTCATAAAATATTATTATAATCTCATCCACAGAAAATATATAGCATGTTTATGTTAAAAAATAGTGACAATCGGTTCTTTTCTTATAACCATCTAGAATGATTAAATTTATAATTAATTGAAAATATGGTTATTAAATTAAGAGAAAACAAAATTAGAGGACAAAAACATAAAATAATAAGCTCACGAAATCCGCTACTATATAAACGCGTCATCGGCTAAACCCAAATTTCACGCCCTAAAAATCAGAGATTCCAATTTTTCATCTCTCTCTCTCTCTCTCCCCCTCTCTCTCTGCGATTCTGATTCTAATTTCTCACCAACCGTAGAAAATTTCTCTTCTCCTTCCCTATCCAGTTTATCTTTTTCTCTGCAATGGGCCACGAAACAATGGCTACGGCGATCACGAAGACGACGTTCGTCTTCACGTACGGAACTCTGAAGAGAGGATTCTCCAATCATGTCCTGATGCAAGATCTGATCCGATCTGGCGACGCCTCTTTCAAAGGAGTTTACCAAACCCTAGAGAAATATCCCCTCGTCTGCGGACCGTACCGAGTCCCTTTCCTCCTCAACAAGCCTGGATCGGGACATCGCGTCACCGGCGAGCTTTACGCGGTTTCTCCTCGCGGTCTCTCGCGTCTCGACGAGCTCGAAGGGATCAGTCGCGGCCATTACGTCCGGCAACCGATCCGCCTCGATAGGACGGATGAAGAGGGAGGAGATCTGGAAACAGAGCCGTCGTCGTGCGTGGTGGAGGCGTATTACGCGCACAAGAGCTACGAGGAGGAGCTATGGGAGAGGAATCGAGGGAGATCGTTCGGCGCGTACACAGAAAACGAAGCGCGTGGATATGTCAAGCGTAATGATCGGCCTCAGCATCTTAGCTTCTTGGACCATATCCGTATTTTCGTATCTTCTCCATGTGACTGATTTTGATTTTCCCTCTCTCACCGCTTTTTTGTTTGTTTTTTTTTTCTCGGGAAAACGAAAAAGAGCAAAAAACAGAAGGAAAAGCCACTTATTCTAAGGGTCCCACCGGTCCGTCGTATCCGTACAACGGTGGTTGCTATCGATGAACATTTTATTTGATTAGGTTATGTGATTGTTGGATATAATCCCCTATAATAAGTCAAATAAGTTTAGGCTGCACACTTGTTAGCTTTTATAATCGTTAGTTCCCAGCTGAATAATAGGTGAGGCTCTTTAGATTCAGGTGATGTTTAAAATCTCGTATCCGAATCCAATCTTTGTTTGTTTATTTATCAATAAAACATAAATTGTTCTATCTATCACAAAAATTAAATTTTGTAATCTTCTATTCATTTGATAACAAATTGTTTCTTGTTAGAGATCAAAAAAATGATAGTATCTTTTTAACTTAACATAGGTTTAACGTCTCTCGGAGACTCGGGACGCTGCGGAACTATTCCAACTTTTTAATAATATTATCAATTATTTGAATTTATTTATTCATTTTTAATACTACCATTTGCAATTTCATATGAAGTAAAACATTACGTATTTCAAATATTTCGCATAGTCAAGAAACAAATAGCCATGGTCATGTCACTAAAATCTGCAAAAAAAAAAAAAAAAAAAAACATTTTTTTCGACAATTCTTTTGAAAATACCTATTTAGCCGGTAAGTCCTTTATAAAACCCTTGACCAACTCCAGTTGACAAGTCTGGCAGCAAGAATATATTTCAGGTTGTAACGTAAAATATTAGGGATTAACCCCGAAAAATATTTGCTTTTTTAGAATAGTCTTTCATTAAAAGATGTACGACGAGGTATAAGCGTTTTTGGTGCTAAAATTCTGGTCGTAACTAATGACTACTAAAAATAAACGGCACAGCCCAAAATTCGGTTCGGTTCGGGTCTTAAAATCCGGGCCGATCTAGTCACCAACCCCTATGACAACGGTTTATATGGCAAGTAGAACAAAGATATATCATATGACGAGAGAGATTTTGATTGAAACTTTGAGTTGAGTTGGTTTTAAGTATCCAAAAGCTACTAGGTAGATTTTTAGTCAAAAGCCATAAGTTGTCGTACCTTAGGGCCTATACAAAAGGCTCTTCTTTTTTTTTTTAACTTGAGAGGAAGATTGATATGTGATAAGATAAATCGATTTTGATCATGCGTTTGCGGTTGATTTGAAGCAAGTCTCATCCATAGTAGAGTAAACGCAGCCATCGCCTGAGAGCTGTTCTAATGCATCCCTGCCATAGATATATACAGAGACCAAGCAGAGTTCTTGTCAAGAAAGTAAACATTTTTATATTGCAACTTTTTCGAGGAGAAATAGTGAGAGGAGGGAGATAGAGATAGAGACAAAGAGTGAGAGAGATATACCTGACTTTAAGAGGCGGAATCCTGAGCTCGCGTGCAATCACATCACAGTGGACTCCAGCTTCAGATGTACTGATGTAGATTCAACAAATATAAAACCAAATATCAAACTCAAGTTATGCTTTTAGATGAGAGAGCGAGAATCCACTGAAAGAAGTTGAGTTTCAAATGGCAATACACTTAACAATAACACAGGCATTCATCTTCTGCAATAACTTAATTTTAAACATCAGCGACAAGGCTTACACTTATGGTATGTTGAATGACTTTTACTTATAGAGACTTTAGTGGTTTATTTGCTTATTTTATGAACTGAAGTTTGATCATTGAAAGCTGTATGAATAATATATATGAAAGGCTAAAAGGGATCTTTTGGGGATGGTAGATGAACTTACATGTGCATAGGCTGATTCAGGTAATTCAAGATCATCTGCTTGATGCCATGCATTGGATCATTGAATTGGTTTGGGAACTAAAAAGGATTCTTCAGTAACTTAAGAGGGCCACAAAAGGGCATAGAAGAAATTGAATTCTAGATTGCATTTGTCTACTACCTGATTAGATGGACCGGTTTGGTACGGCTTTGCAGGGGTTGGCATTGTTGAATATGGCATTTGGGGCCTAGGAGTAGCAGTAGCCTGAGAAATAGAACCACCCTGTAGTAAATTGAGGTTAGTATATAACATGAAGAAGTTTTAAGCTGTGGAACAAAGCTTAAAATAGCGATGAAGGATAGGCTAATACCCGTGACTTAGTGTTGTACATGTGGACATAGATACACTCGGCAAAGTGGTGTACAATCTCGTTGAAGTCAGTGACAGGCCTACAAGCATATTATTAGACTGAAGTATATATCATTCAGATGAACAAAGTTCATTTACTTGGACAAAGCAACATAGAAGATGTAATTTCAAATCTAGATATGATATGGTCTGCTGACCGAGAAAGTATATCATAGACTGATCGAGAAAGTATATCAAGAAAACAAAGGTACCTGATTGAGAAAACATTCACAGATCGCTTCCCTTGGAAACTTTTCAGGTGTCCATGTAGGCGAACATACATTCCCAGCCTGTAACAGATGCGTTCTATCAAAATTAGATATCATATCAAATTAAAGAATCTACAAATGTTGTGAAGAAAATATACTTGATTGCTTCTATTTCTTCAGTTTCTTGACGTTCATGACACCTGCAGATGATTGTTCACAATGAATTAGCAAGATATAGTTGAGCTCTTATGACAACATTTTCATATTGAGGTTCTATTAGAATCAGAAGAAAAAAATGAAGTACCTACCATCTGACACATTCAACGCAGCCTGTACCATCATCTACAACAAAATCGACCTGGGTGATTCTGTTCTCCATTCTAGAAACTCGTCCAACAATTGCAACCTAAAAACAGACAACACAAAGCTCAAATTCTCAACTCCAGAGACATCAAATCTACAGCAGAAACATGCTTGACAGTTGACACCAAGCTCAAGATCAGATATTATACCAAAGTAAAGAATCAACAGATGTACAACAGAAACATACTTGACTCAATAGACTTCAAACTTAACCGTGAATAACCAAATATGCAGCAAAAAAACCAGTAAGAGCCTCATGATATATCAGCAAGCAAGAGTAACTGCTGAAGAAAAAAGAGCTTACAGTGTTAATATCAACGCCGTCTATGGAGAAATTTGATTCGCCATTGGTTGATACGCTATTCAACTGCTTCAATGTCAGGGGAAGCAAGGTACGTACATCGCGGTTCTGCAAAAAACATTGATTAAAATTCATACATTGCTGCTTTACTCAAGTAAAATGCTGGCTCAATATACGGTGTCTAAATCCAGATTCACAGCTCCACAAACATATAATTATTGTATTGACATGCATAGATTTGTAATAAGATGCAAAAGTCACGGACACATCTACATTTCCAGATCTCTCTGGTCAGCAATTTGTTCTTGGATACTTTTCAGCCATGTGAAGTGAAATTTCCTAGAAAAATCGAGCGGAGCTATCATGATACTTCTACTAATTGAATTGAAACCGAGAGAGTCGGATGCATAAAACAAGTATAGGGCACGAAAATAAAACCGCATGATAAGAGAGAACTTGGGTAGAATCTTAAGCGCGATAGATAGAATTTCAAAAGCACAAAACGCGGGAAGGATTTATCGAATTCCTCGATGGCGAAGAAGATTAGAGAGGCCAAACCTTGAAGGACGATGCGGAGTCGGGCGCTTGCGTAGTTGCCTGGGAAGGCATGAAACCGCCGCCGGCGAAAGCGGCGTTGCCGTCAAAATCGCCTGCGTACATGTTTTAGTTCGCTCTCCTTGCTGTTGCTGCTGGCGATCGAAACCCTAATGGAACGCCCGTCGCTTCGAGGGAAGTAAATTCGAAATAGCGCCTGAAGATTCTGGAAATGTCTCTGGATTCAAGAAGCTGAAGAGTCTTAAATAATTACTAACTAGTATTTAACATTTATAAGATATCAGTAACTGATCATATATTTTCAAAACTATTATCTAGAAATTACATAATTCCACTTTTCGTATATATAATTACTAATTAATGTTAAATGTATGTATAATTCCCGCCAAAACTCTCCCCCGTTTTCCCGCGACAAATTTGAACATTTTCCTTTTGTCTTCTAAAGCATATTGGTCTAATAATCCGAAATATCATTATTTCTCAATTTACTTAACTGTCCTCCTTGTTATATATATCTGACGCAAATTGGGAAAAGTATACATGTTTTCGGATCTGATAGTAAGTATAGTTTCAACTTTCAAGTTTCAACAAGAGACGATCAATGATTTTTTTTTTTTTTTGTGGTAAAAGAACAATTGACTAAATACGATTCGGATGAAATGATTATATGGATTTGATTGGGGCTACCAATCGTGGTTAGAGGTTAATTATTTTGGTGGTTACTACCTACTACTAAACAATAAGATGGTTGATTTTTGCAATATTGGGTGCAAGAGAATTGACAAACATAATTCGGATCAATGCATGTTTTGGCCAAAAAATAAAAAAATAAAAAAAATGTTTGAAGTGGTCGAAGAGTGCTCTGAGAGCACCTTTTGCAATCAAGTCTGCCACATAGTTACTTTTTTGTCGATGTCTCTTTTTTTCTGTGTACCTTATTTTTTTATTTTTCATACTAATTTTTGTTATCGATTTTCTTACTGAAATCAATAGATACATGTTCAAGGTGGTCTTTCACTATGTTCACAACAAAATCATACGTAGCATCATCACATGCAAGTCTTATAATATGAAGTTAAAAGAGCAATGTAATTTTGCAACTCCTAAAAACTAACGAGAAAGATTTGGGATTCAAGAAGCATTCTAAAGTTGAAAACACGGAAAAAAAATAATAGATTTTTTTGTTCTCTACGGTAGATGAACAACATTTATTTGATATTTTATACAAATCACAACATAAATAATCTATAAAAGTAAAAAGAAAATGACTAATTTAATTAAAGAAAAAAAAACATTCACACAAAAAACAAATGAGAAAACAAGTGTAACAATCAGCGCCGAATATCATCTAGTACTCAGGAATAGAAAACAGATTATCCTAATTATACAGTACAATACTCTGTTGAAATTTTTAGCTAACGATTAAGTTTTTGTGAAAGAGTCATTATACACAAAATCCCCCTTTCTCTTTATCTCAGGGAAAGGAGAAGACAATAAGTGCAAGACGACGGAGTCAAATCAATATTCCCAGAAGCTAACCAGAGTTCTGAATTTACACTTTCTGCATTACAAGACCCCAAAGAGGTTTTGGAAAGAAGAAAAAAAAAGACCCCAAGAAGAAGAATTTATAGGGAAGATGGAGCAATAAAGGAAGAAGCTAAACAGAATTTATATCTACAAATCAGGAGGCACTGAACCATTGTTGTTGGTCTGAGAGTTGCCATCCAGATGTGTGTGTTCCATGTTCTGTGTCTCTCGTTCTTCGGCTAAGTAGCCTCGTAGATTCGGTCCAACCTGATACGTTGAGATTTCGTTCGCGTGTTCAAATATCATCGAGTTAGTTTGTGTCTCAAGTAATGCTTGACTTCCACGTAACTCCCCTGTGTTTCTCATTTGGCGCTCGTCTAGGATCATCGGATTAGTAGGCTGTGACCTGCTAAAATACCTTCCCCTGTTGATCGGCTGAGAGGATGGTTGGATAACTTGCGTCTCAGGTAACTGATTCATAGTTTTATTCTGGCGGTTGTCTTGAACAAATGAGTTCATTTGCCTCCCGTCATTAGCGCAGAACTGAGTTGCCACGTTAGAGTTTACTTCTCCCACTGGCACATGACCAAATCCTATCAAATTAATGGGTTCTTTCAATACAGACTAACATATAAAATGATTTGCGTAAGGTTCAAAGTTAATGAAAAAGGTCGTTGTTACGTGTCTGGCATTGGCCGTAGCGAGACTTGTTGTTGTTGTTTCCATAAGGAATATCGAAGTAAGGAGATTGTGGTAGAGTTGGGAAAGTGACTTTGACGAGTTTTGACCAGAAGCTATCGCTGGACACAACCTTCCCCAAGTTATTTTGCAGAACTCCAGGAGAAAAATGAAGTGTATGTCTCCTGTTAAATATAAATGTGAGGCTTTTGAATCACTATCGATTGTAAAAGGAGGATCAAAGATAGAGAATGAAACCTGCATTTAGAAGCAGACTGATTTAGGGTGAAATCTTGATCCATCTGTTTCCATTGAGTGTGTTTTCGTGCCAGTGGATTAGTCTCCATGAAGAACGTTGGACGTTTGCCCAACTGCACAAAAGCATCTCACAATAATTAGGCTCAAGATTTGCAACAAAATGTGTAAAAAAAACATATGATATATACTACCTCGAGTTGGAGGGTTCCGGTTTCATCATGTGGATGAAAAGTTGCTCTAAAAGACAAGACATCATCCCAATGGATCTCGATCTTTCTCTTCAGCCTCGCCACATGTGTTCCTGTTTCTACATCGTCGAGAATCTCCCACATAAGTGTCTTCCTTGCAAAATAGAATTTCGCCGTAAGATCATCCGGGTAGACCGCCGTGCTGGTCCATTCACCAATTGTGATCTTGGAGATTGGGAAATTCATAGCCTTTGGTTTTCCAAGATTTTGTTGCTGATGAGGACATGGATAGTCTCGTTTAAGGATGGATTCAATCAAGTTGATTAATTCCGGAGTTGATGTTAGAGGCAAGTTTAGAGATGGAAGTTGAACCTGAAGAAAAAAAATAGAGAGAAAACCATAAATCTATACTTGTTTTCTAATTTATTTTCCGAAGCTTCCTCGACAAAAGAATAGATTGCCAGCAAAACCCTAATTCTACAACATCCTACTTCAACTCGATCGAGCAGATCCTACAGATTTGAAATTAAATCCCCTTGTGATATACCCTAATTCTACCAAACAATCCCAACTAGCTCGCCAATCAAAAACAATGTCGCCAAAAGAAAAAGAAAGGCTCACCAGGTCCTCTTTCTTTTTCTCGTCCTTCTCCTTCGACGGAGCCTTCACGGAAGCTTCATCCTCCTTCGCACCGCCTCCGACACTGTTGGGATCGGGAGTTGGATCCATCTCTGGTTGCAAACTAGCACCAGATCAATCTCTAAATCTTGAAAACTCGGCCGAATCGAGCAGCTTAGACTTGTGCTATCGAACGAGAAACTGGATTCTTCTGCAACTCTTAAGCAAAAATGTGAAGACAAAAAAAGTATGGAAAACAAACGAATCAAAGTTGTTATATCGGAATCGGAGGAGATAAACCCCTCGATCAAGATCAAGATTTCTATGACCATTAAAACGTTTTTTTCTTTGTCAATTCAGCCCATAAAACTTATTGGGCTTCGCACGGGCCCCGCGTGTCTAGAATTCGAATATGATGTTTTCATTTCTGGAAGATAGAAAACAGATTATTATCCTAATTAATATGTATGATTATCCTAATCCCACAAGTGGAGAAGAGGGTTAGGATTTCGATTCTTTTTTCCTACTAATCATTTTAAATGTTTTAAACACACTGATTAATCACTCATATGTATGATTGTGGTCTTCATATTGGTAAGTAAAGCAGAAATAATTATGTATTTCGGTTTGCAATCTCTGGTTATAAAAACAATTCGATTTATCTTTTTATCTTCATTGTCTTCGACCAAAGTCCTTAGTATATGTTTGAATTTTAAACTGAGTATTCATTTTTGGTTATATTGTGTTTTTAAGACCATGTTGGCTTTGAATAATATTCATATATATTACTCTTTTATAATATGAACGTTCATGTACGAGTGTAAAATGAGAAGCTAGTAATAGTATCGGCATGTATACGAATAATGAAGAGAGATGGACCAATCAAATTTTGAAGGAGACGAGAGAGAGAGTGGTCGCAATTGGAGAAAAAAAGAGGTCGTTACGTTGGATTTTACGTTGCCTCCATGCACTCCCTTCTCCTCTTATCTCGTGGTCCTCTCTCCTCCTCATTATTGTTTTATGTCATTGATTACAAACTTGAATATATAATGGATGATCTTGGTATAATCACGGGCGTTCGCTTCAAAAGAATCCTCGAGCAGCGAAAATTCAGCCACACACACAAAAAAAAAACTTTACATGGATTGAACTCAATCAAGAAAGTGAGAGTAGGTAAAATCGAATAGCAATCAGTTCCGTGCTAGATCAAAACCAACATGGCACTTCCGTTCAGTAACATATGAAGAGCAATCGACTATAGAATGAAGAAAGCAAGTACCTTAATTGATATAAAATGGAAACTCAAGATTCTTAACTCTTTAAGAAGAGAAAGCCAAATCTTACAAAGTTCATCAATTACACTTTCAAAGAAGACAAAACTGAATCAATACTATCAAAGAAAAAAAAAGTAATAAATAGAGAACCAAATCGATTCGTTGATGCCGCCTCCTCCGTTGGTATATCTGTCTCTCATTCCTCATTTGTTGTGGTGTTCATCACCGATCTCACAACCATTGATTTCTCTGTTGTTAATTTTTCTTCTATTCTCTCCATCTCTTTATACATTTTTCTTCGAGGTAGCAATTTTCCAATATCACTACAAGAAAACAGCGTTTTGGCAACTGCAGAAGTAGTCGCCAAATAGTCGGTAAAAGTGGTTTACGACTAATTAGCGACTAAAACATGTAGTCGGTAATATTTAGTCGGTAAAGTATGTAGTCGTAAAACTAGTCGTAAAATGGCGACTACTTTACGACTACATCACATGAACAGTGTGTAGACGGTCAATCGTCGTAAAGTAGTCGCAAAATTATGCGACTAATCGGCGACTATATTTGCGACTATTGAACGACTAACGAATGGGTCTAGATGCAGTCGGATAGTTTTAGTCACTAAATAGTCGTAAAATTTAGTTACTATTTACCGACTATTCTATGACTAATGGACCGACTATTTGGCGACTAATAGGAACATCAAGCTTCGAGGATTTAAATATTTTGCGACTATTTAGCTATTCTTCTGCGACTATTTGGCGACTAAAATGCGACTATTTAGTGATTATATTCGTTGTCAAAATTAGAATATGGTATGATCGACTGGTGTTTGTTTTGTTTCTCAAATGGTAACCTGTTTTGATACAAACTTAAACTTAAAGTTACAAAACTTAAAGATACAAAATAACATTTGATTATAAATATAAGTATTCAAACTCCATAACAAATGCTAAAACATAAAAAAAATAACAAGTTCACAAAACAGGTTCATGAGTTCACAAAACAGGTTCAAAAAACAGAGATTAGTAAGTTAAGCTATTGTACTTGGATCTGGTTGAATGGTTGGTGGAAACAGATTGGTTTCGGTTGTTGCTGGAGTTGAATGCGAAGCCACGAAGTCTAGAAACCGCGGATCAGGTTGTCGCATGTACTTTTCCACCAAGGAGAAGTGCTCGAGCTTGTCCTTTTGCACAGCTACAGCTCAGGAGTGCTCTGCTTCACGGGCAGCAACCTCAGCATCACCCCGTTCATTGTAAGCAGCCTGCTCTTCGATTTTCTTCTGAGCTTCCTTCAGTTGCTCTTGCAGTGCAACAAACGATGAAGAGTCTCATGGTTGCTTGCGCTTGCCATTGAGAAGAGTCTCCTTCAGGCTTCCAACTCCATAAGAAGTTCCTCTTGAATCCATATCGATGGACTGTGAACAGTATGAGAAAAAATCAGAATTCAAGATTGTCAATATCAAAACCAGAATTCAAGACTATAACTGTGGAATGTGAAAAATGTATATTCATCTGTTGTATTACCTGAAGAAAGATGCTCGTATATTTATATGTTGTTAGCTCTCGAGGTCGCGAAGCACCGTCCAAAACTTCTGAAGTGTCTGTCCCGAGCTCAGACAGCTTCTCTTGCAACTTCTTCTCATATGTTTGAACGATTTTCTCCGCCTTCCTATCGATATACGTACCATCTGGCCTTGTATGAGTCTTAATGAAAACCTCACCAAGACTAACCGGTCTTCCCAAT
>PKMM01010162.1:0-10491 GCA_002933915.1 Eutrema heterophyllum | reverse complement strand
TTTTACTAACCGTTACATACAAAGGAATCAGTTCAGCATTTCCTTTTATGTTGTTGATGAAACTTCTGAGTTGGCGATCGTTTTTAAAAAACACAAGAGGAGATTTCTCTACCATAAACCTCAACTTCAATGGGAGTCCATAGCTAAGTGTAACATTCCTAATTGAGCAGTTAATCTCAAAGTCTTCAACAACCATCTCAAACAAATCATTGTAATTGAGATTTTCATCAAACTCAAACATTGTTGATCCTCGTTTTGTATCCAATACAAAATCCCACTGAAGATTTTCGTTTATTCTCCACTCTCCACAGACACAATAAATCTCAACCATATTGCAATAGATCACCTTACTTAGCGTATCAACAATGAATTCCACACCTGATCTCGATCAAAACACAAAGTACACTGAAAATTTCAGTCTCTACAAAGCAATGAGACAAACAGAGCATTCTTCCTAAGGAACAAACATATCATCTTCCGCAAACAGATCTGATTGTGACGTTAGCAAATCAATATATGATCTAACCTGTAAACTCAAAGTTTTCGCAAGAGCATTTGATTTGTTCATAAAATGAGCTAGTATTGTTCCTTACTATTCAATTCCGGCAATACATTCCAATTCGATTTCGCAGAAGCATTATACAAAAGAAACCGAGAATCGAAACCATAAAATCGAAACCGAGAATCGAAACAGAGAAAGACGAAATAGTCAAAAAGGAACCTGCAATATTGAGGCGTGACGACGGCTGAGGATTCCGGCAACAGAATCTTCGCCGATAACCTGATCGATCGCCGGCGATGAAATCGTCGGTGATGATTAATGAAATCGTCGGTAATGAAATTGACTCAACGCGATATAATACTATGCGCAAAGTTGTCTTTTGCCTCTTTAATGAATGCTAAAATTTGGGCTTTTTTTTTTAGAGGGCTAGTTTGGTGATAAAGTTTTTAAAAAGTGCAATTTTGAACAATTTCTCTTTAAACAATATATATTATATCATTGTGGCTCAATGGTTTACAAAATATCTATGTATTAGATTCAGAATTTTAAATTCTTACGGTCATATTTTCATTTCAAGTGAGATATTACAAAAAAATCTATTGATATTTTGAAATAATAAAATGGGTAAACAAGAATGCTTTAATAGTTTAAAAACACGGCAGGATGCTTCCGGCGTCCGTGGAAGAGCCGACGTCGGATATGACGTCACTCAACACGTTAGCCACACATCTTTTATTCCTCTTCGACAACCTTAACCTAGACGACTATTTTCTACACCGGTCTATATATGAAACTGAATTTGTAAGAAAGCAATCGAAAAACCTTTTGAATTCGGAGTCTGAATCGCGAAAATGGAAAAAATAGAATCTGAATCAGGAAAAGGGCGGAGAGTGGTGGTGATCGGCGGCGGTATCGCCGGCTCCTTGGCCTCGAAACTTCTTCAATTCGATTCCGACGTCACCCTCATCGATCCGTAAGTTCTTTCAATTCTTAAACACCATTTTGATCATGAGTTCTAAAGAAAAAGGACCCAAAAATTAGTTTATAATCAACATTTGAGTACTGTTGTTTCTCTCTGTTAAGGTCTCTTTAAATCTTACAACAACAATCAGAAGATTTTGTGTTTATGTTTCTTAATCGGATTGTTCATATGTATCTGTGGTAGTCATTAGGTGTTTTTCTTGTAGCAAATGCATTATTGAACTTACTGTAAGTTCGTAGTAGATGGGAAATCTCAATGAGGGTATGGCTTAATTGGTTAAAAGATGACTTTTTTCTTTTTCTTTGGTGATTGTGCTTTACATTTTGCTCGATAGAGACTATTTTTGTTTCCAATGTGAGCTGAAATTTGGTTGATATCAGGAAGGAGTACTTTGAGATCACCTGGGCAAGTTTGAGGTCTATGGTGGAGCCGTCTTTTGCTGAAAGATCGGTAATCAACCACAAGAAGTACCTACAAAACGGCCGTGTTGTGACTTCTCCAGCGGTCAATATCACGAACACTGATGTAGTGACCGCAGATGGGCTTGTGTTTGGATATGATTATCTTGTGATTGCTACGGGTCACAACGATGTGCTTCCCAAAACCAGGCAAGAGAAGCTATCGCAATACCAAGCGGGTATGGATTTTTATCTCGATTGCACGCGTTTTACGTTAGTTTTTCTCTTTTCTCTTTCCTTGAATTGCTTGAGAATGCATGAAGTACGAAGTAGAGTACTATGTATGTGAGTCTTGAATAACCGATCCTATATTCCTATGCTAACTAATATCGCCAACACGAGTCTAGGAAGGATCTTTGGCTGACTAATATCCTCAATCTGTCGTAGAGAGGTTATTTGTTATCTTGTCTTGAAGGGTTGAGAGCCACGTTGAGGGTGAAGAATAGCTTAGATATTGATTTTGTGTCGTGTTTAAATAATCTCCGAGAATCAGGACTAGGTCTGGCCTTTTGAGAATCCAGGCATGGATTGTTTGAATATGTTTTTTTAGACCTGACCTATTTGGTTGCAGAATATGAGAAGATCAAGTCTTCTGAGTCGATTCTGATCGTTGGTGGAGGTCCGTCAGGTGTCGAGCTTGCTGCAGAGATTGCAGTCGATTTCCCAGATAAGAAGGTTACTCTAGTACACAATGGACCGAGATTGCTGGAATTTGTTGGTCAAAAAGCGGCAGACAAGGCATTTGACTGGCTGAAATCAAAGAAAGTGGAAATTTTATTGAACCAAAGGGTGGATCTGAATTCAGCATCGGACGGAAAGAAAACATACCGAACTTCAGGAGGAGAAACGATTCATGCAGATTGTCATTTCCTCTGCACTGGAAAACCTTTGTCTTCAGAATGGCTAAAAGGAACTGTCCTAAAAGATGACTTGGATGGTAAAGGAAGGCTGTTGGTCGATGAGTACTTGAGGGTTAGGGATCGCAAAAATGTATTCGCAATAGGAGATATTACTGATATCCCGGAGATGAAACAAGGCTACATTGCTGAGAAACATGCCTCTGTGGCTACAAAGAACATAAAGCTTTTGATGTCTGGTGGGAACGAGAAGAAGATGTCAAGCTACAAGCCCGGTTCGGACATTGCCATAATATCTCTAGGAAGAAAGGACTCGGTGGCTCAGTTCCCGTTCATGACAGTCTCGGGTTGTGTACCTGGTTTGATCAAAGCTAAGGATCTGTTTGTGGGGAAGACGAGGAAGGCAAGAGGTCTGGATCCTAATCTTGTGGATTGAGAGATTGTGTTTATCAGTTTTCAGTTTGGTCGTTGATGAGATTCTTGTGCGGACGCATTTGGTCTTTTGATTCATTTCATGTTTGTTGTGTGTTGATTGCGGTTGTGCCTTTGTTGTAATATACTGTGTAATGAAAAATGATGCGGTTGGGTTTGTCCAGTATTTTTTTTTTGTCTGCTAAAGTAATTCCGATTTTAATCCGCACTTCAAAAATTTCTTACATTCCTTTTGCATATTGATTATGTGGCGAATACCAAATAAGCCTATCGTTTGTGCCATGATACTGTTAATCATATATGCACTACTTTATTTGGTTATACCTCTCATGAAAGTAATTTAATAGGACCAATTTTGGTGATTGAGTTGAGTGGTTTATCAAGACGGAACTGGGATACACTAATTTGTTTTCATGCTTATTAGAGGGATGAACAATTTTTCCATCCGTTGTATGCTCTGCATGCCATCTTTATAGCCTCCGCCATGCGCTCAGATTGATATAACCTCTTCAACTTCTCTATTAACGGCAAATACAACATTCGTTTATATGTGACTGACACTATTCCACTTGTTTCATTATACCGAAGTTTGCGACAAAAAAGACATGTCAAACGGTATGCGTCCCTTCGATCTCCAGTAGATCATAAAGTTGTTGATGCACACATCTATCATCACAAACTAAGACCAACTACCATTTTTTGTATCTCATAGTACAATGCTAGTGCAAGATTTTTTATTCTGGCAAAATGTCTTTCATAAAATCAGCTATTGCATCCACACAATCATCACTCAAATTGAAATTCGTTTTTATGGACATCATCCTAGTTGCATCTGATAAAGCTGAATGCCCACCTCTACAACCATCATATAAATGCGTAGCAGCGTCTAACATATCAAATAGCCTCCGAGCTTCTAACTTAGGTTCTTCAGCTCTATCTCCATCCTCTGAAAACAATGGTATACTTTCACGAAACGCATCATTCACCATCTGAACATGACCTACATTTTCTACTTATGTTGTAGTTTCTTCTAAGCTATCTCTAATATATTGTTCACTAGTACTACCACAATTCACCTTAGTATTATTTTCTCCATATTGATAATATTAAATCTTGTAACACGACACAAACCTTCTACTATACATGTGTGTTCATACTTCACTTATCACGATGAATCTACGATTCCGACATTTAGTACAAGGACAATAAATTTTACCGAATTCTTTTGGTGTGTTCTGCATTGCCGCAAATTCTATGCATTGCCGCAAATTCCATGAATTGCCGAAGACCTTGTTTTAACTCATTCGTAAGTAGGCCCGTCGCTGGAACTTGATGAGGCTTGTCCATTCATGATCGAAAATAATTATAGGGATATGAAGAAAACATTTTATGGTTTTGGGTGAGTGGTTTTTTTTTCTTCATTGTAGTAAATGATGGTGGACACGTATTTATAGGAAAATTGTGGCACATTTCTGACGGAAAAAAAAAAAATCAAACGGCTAGTTAACGGCTATAATATTCAAACGGCTATGAATTCTTTCGGAAATCCGTCGAGAAATTCTGACGGAAGAGGTTTCCGTCGGATTTTGCCTTGTTTTTTTGTAGTGAGGGGGTTTTATTAAAAAGTTAGTTGAGGGTTCTACTATTGATATGCTGAGACTTGAGGGTTTTTTCATAGTATTACTTTGTATATCTATTCTTGCTAGAGTAACAAAATTCCTTTTTCTTTTTGCTAAAGGGTATTATATTGAAATTGCAAGTATTTACAACGAAAATACAATGTAAGAACATCACTAGCGGAACTGTTAAACACCACATGAAACAAATAGCTAAAAACCATAAGGATACTCATAAGGATATCGGAAAACCGCATCACCAACAATGCGATCCAGCAACTTCAAAGAAGAAGAAACATACTCACCGAGCCAAGCTGACACATCGGCTAGAGGAGGGCATAGAGGAAACTTATCCCAATGAAGACCCGAAGACTCAACTATCCGAGATAAGACATCAAACCAGCAAAGGGAAAGGGACGATAATCCACATCACTCCAAACGCATTAAGCTGGTACCGTAAGAACCACATAACCCGATACCCGCACATCCAACAGCTAGACGAGACCAATATGAAAACCTACTCTAAATAAAGAGATGACTAACTCAACCGAAACTTTAGACCAAGCAAAACTAAGCTTACATACCATCTTGAAATCGAGAACCCAGCTCGCATGGACTTCCGGTGTTTCTTAGTTGACAACTGCATTGAAATTAGAAGTTCTCCAGTTACTCCTGCACAAGCAACAGTAGTTATGGATCTGATTGAGGAGCGAAGCAGAGAAGGGATTCGAAAACACTTCCAAAACCTTTAGATGGAGAGAAAAGGAAGAAGGCACCTTGAGGAGTGAAAGTCTCACAACTCCAAACCATAGCACACAAAGCCAACACCAGTAGAAGAGCCAAGACTCATAGGGAGAGAAATGAGCTCAGCAAGGCAAACTCGAGAGAGACCGAACCAAATCCTCACGGTGCAGAGAAGAGAAAGAATGAGGCACCAAATCTTGAGCTGCAGAATAGATAGAAGGTGCAGCAAAAGGCGGAGTTATAGGAGCCAGATTCACCAAACACACCTAATCTAACACACTTAACCAACAGAGCTAACTAACTCGTGAGACACCAGAAACAGAGGCAACAAAGACAAATTCACACATAACACAACTAGGCTGAACGAAGCTTAACCAGAAGACCCGACGAGAGACCGTAAACAATACATGAGAAGAAAGACGCTGCAACACGGGGAAAAGGAGAGAGCAGAGCTAACCGGAGACCAGAAACTGAAGCCATCCTCGAGCAACAGAAATAGGAACCGCCTGAGACACTAACCAGTCTAATATGCACATTGTCGATGAAGATGTCAGATTCTGTAGAAAAAGTAGCTGATGTATCAGAAGATGTAACATGAGGGAGGAGCTGACTAAGGCACAAAATGCTGACGTGTCAAGACCTTCCAAAAGCGCTTCAACAAAGATTCAAGAAAATATTCTCCAAAGAAGATCATGGAAATACTTCCAGAAGATAAAGGCAAGAAGATACTCGAAGATCTCCATGTGGGGTTTTGACTTTACTAGTATTAAAGTAAGCGTACGGCTCAAAGCTTAGGTTAACACTTTTGAGTCGCACTTTTCTCTTGTATCGAAAAACCTTGAAGCCCTCAAGCAAAAACAGAGGCTAAAAGGTTAGTGTTGGTCTAGTATTAGGAATCGAGTTGGGATCAGTCTACTTAGTAAAAGTGAGTAACTTCAAATAAGTTGTAAATCGATAAACAATTAGCTTATCAGATTCTAATAATGATCAGCGTTAGGCTTGGCGCTTTCCAAGTCGTGAAAGTCTGTGTTGCATTGAGTTTTTTCACACTTTCAATTGGTATCAGAGCGGGCATCTTCTAAGAGGTGTTTGCATTCTTATAATCAGGTGTGATTTAGGGAAAAGTATGGAAAACATGCAACATATTTTATCCACAAAGTTTGTGGTTCTTCACAAGGAGAATTTCGGTTGGTGTAAGGTTCATATCAAGGTGTTGATCAAAGGGATTGATGAAGATGTCTGGACTATGGTGGAAGAATGATGGACTGAGCCGAAGATCAAGAATGACAAAGGAAAAGATATTCCCAAACCAAAGAAGGATTGACCTCCGCAAGAAAAAACCTTCTCCACGTTCAATTCCAAAGCACTCAGTGTGATCTGGACATCATTGTATGTATATCAGTTCGAAAAGGTGCAAGGTTGCACTACTGCCAAGAAGGCCTAGGAATATTTACAAACTCAGTATGAAGGAACAAGTGATGTCCGAAGAACCAAATTTGACTTGCTAGCATCTTCGTTTGAAACTCTCACCATGGAAGATGATGAATATATTGAGGCCTTCAGTGAAAAAAACATCTCTATTGCAAATGAAGCCTCAGTACTTGGTAAGAAGTACAAAGATAAGAAGCTGGTGAAGAATTTTCTCAGGAATCTACCCGGGAAGTTTCAGTCACACAAATCAGCAATTGAGGTATGAAAAAACTTTTGATGAAATGACATTCACTCAAGTGGTTGGGATGATGCAAGCCTTTTAGATGGAACAAAACAAGAAACATATGACTAAAGAGAAAGGACTGGCATTTACTGCTGTTAAAGAGCAAAAGCCAACTGTGTCATCAGAAGATCAGGTTGGGTTGATCGTGAAAAAGTACTTTGAGAGGTTTGAAAAGAATCAGAAGAAGGAAGGGTTCTTTCAACCTAGAAGTGAGCCAGACGTGAGGAATGATCGGAGGTTCAAGAAATCCGAGATGAAGTGCCATAAGTGTGATGGTTTTGGTCACTTTAAATTTGAATGTCCAACAGAAAAAAGAAGAGAAGCACTCAAGTGCAGTGAATGTAAAGATCTTGGGCACACCAAGTTTGACTGCATTGGATCTGCAAAATCCAAGGAGCAATCTCTTGTTTGTCATGATGAATCGGAATAGAAGGATAACAATGTCAATGATGAAAATCAATGAATCAACTTCATTGCAAACCTTGGTGTGAGATATGAAGGTGCCCACTCAGAAGAAGAATCTGAAAGAGCTGAGGACTCATGTCTTTCTTTATATGAGAAGAATAAACTTTTGTGTGATAGCCTTGTCAAAATTCGACAAGAGCTCTCATAATTCAAACATGAAAGGAATGAACTTGCTAAACGCTCATATCAATTGAAGGAGGATCTTACTACTGAACGTGGAAAGACATAGAAGTTACAACTGGTGACTGATGAACTCAGACTGAAACTGGCAAGTGAAATCGAAAATTTTTATGGGCTTTAAAAGGAGACTGACAGAACAACTGAGAAATATCAAGATGCTTAGCAGATGAACCAAGGATCTTGACAGAATACTGTCATCTGGTAGATCTGGTAAATCGCATAGTGGTTTGGGATACAAAGAATCAGGAACAACATCGGAGACAAAATTCGTGAAGGCTACTTTAGTTGTTCAAGTGTCCTCAAGCTATCAGGAAAGACTGCGCTCGAATCAGTTTCCAAAACAACAGAGAATGCATCATCAACAGAACATGAAGAATCAAGGGAGAGTAGCTGAGGTCCATAACACAAAAAAAGGTTCACACGGTGCTTTGACCGTAAAAGGTAGGGAGATTACAAAGCNTGATCGTGAAAAAGTACTTTGAGAGGTTTGAAAAGAATCAGAAGAAGGAAGGGTTCTTTCAACCTAGAAGTGAGCCAGACGTGAGGAATGATCGGAGGTTCAAGAAATCCGAGATGAAGTGCCATAAGTGTGATGGTTTTGGTCACTTTAAATTTGAATGTCCAACAGAAAAAAGAAGAGAAGCACTCAAGTGCAGTGAATGTAAAGATCTTGGGCACACCAAGTTTGACTGCATTGGATCTGCAAAATCCAAGGAGCAATCTCTTGTTTATCATGATGAATCGGAATAGAAGGATAACAATGTCAGTGATGGAAATCAATGAATCAACTTCATTGCAAACCTTGGTGTGAGATATGAAGGTGCCCTCAGAAGAAGAATCTGAAAGAGCTGAGGACTCATGTCTTTCCTTATATGAGAAGAATAAACTTTTGTGTGATAGCCTTGTCAAAATTCGACAAGAGCTCTCATAATTCAAACATGAAAGGGATGAACTTGCTAAACGCTCATATCAATTGAAGGAGGATCTTACTACTGAACGTGGAAAGACATAGAAGTTACAACTGGTGACTGATGAACTCAGACTGAAACTGGCAAGTGAAATCGAAATTTTTTATGGGCTTTAAAAGGAGACTGACAGAACAACTGAGAAATATCAAGATGCTTAGCAGATGAACCAAGGATCTTGACAGAATACTGTCATCTGGTGGATCTGGTAAATCGCATAGTGGTTTGGGATACAAAGAATCAGGAACAACATCGGAGACAATTTGTGAAGGCTACTTTAGTTGTTCAAGTGTCCTCAAGCTATCAGGAAAGACTGCGCTCGAATCAGTTTCCAAACCAACAGAGAATGCATCATCAACAGAACATGAAGAATCAAGGGAGAGTAGCTGAGGTCCATAACACAAAAAAAGGTTCACACGGTGCTTTTACCGTAAAAGGTAGGGAGATTACAAAGCTCATTGTTATTATTTTAAGGCCAAAGTTCATCAAATGATGAGGTACAACATATTCCATTTGGATTAGATCTAGGAATTCAATCAAGGTTGGGTGAACAAAAAGGAGATGTATAACTTCTCACCTGACATAGCATTAGTACAAGACTCAGACGAAGGACTAAAGGAATCCGTGTGGTATTTTGACAGTGGATGTTCAAGACACATGACTGGAGAACAGGAAAATCTACAAAAATTTGAAAAAGTATCCAGTGGTAGAGTCACATTCGGAGATGGGAGCAAAAGTGATGTTAATGGAGAAAGAAAAACAAATGGGCCACTCAAGCCTGACTTAGCAAATGTAATCTATGTTGAAGGACTGAAAGCCAATATGATAAGCATCAGTCAACTGTGTGATGAAGGTTTGTTTGTTAACTTCTCTAAAACTGACTGCACATCAGTTGATGAACGTATTTTCTATTTTTCATTTTACAGTATTTTGAGAAATTATAAAAAGAAGATCTATTACATTTGATCATTTATTTTTAGATTAGAGTAATTTAGAATTTCTAGTTTTGTAATTATAAGCATGCCAGTCTTGTGAGGAGTCTTGCTATAAATGATTAGATATGTTTAGCCATGTGGTTATAATTTAGCAATTTAGACATTGATTTTGTCATAAAATCAAAGTTTTAGTTTTATATACAAATGCTTAGAATTTTACAATGTTATTTGATTTATGAATGTCATATCTTCCAATTTTATCAAATGTTTATAAAGATATGCACTTAAACAATGACATAAATATAATGTACTCTATATTATATGCACTTTTCTGATAACTACGTTACCCGATAAGTTAGATGTGAAAGTAACGCCCATATAAATTGACATTCATCTGCTAGTTTTCTAAAACTCGATAACATTAAATAGATAACACGATTCTCCGATAACACATTTAACAATACATATATTATCCGATGGCCCCCAATACGTAAAATCCAACCCCCAAGATTGTCTGACACAACTCCTGCCACACATATTTAATTTTTGTCATCATGCCTACTTCGTAGGAAAGTAATTGTAGGGATGTTTTGGTCTTTCGGCAATGAACAGTTCACAGTCAATAGTAGCGGATGTGTGTC
>PKMM01010155.1:0-10006 GCA_002933915.1 Eutrema heterophyllum | reverse complement strand
AGTAGAAATACTCTATAAAACGGACCTATATCATGGCCTAAAAGGGGTAAAAACCATGATATATCACAATGCTAACAGACATGAGGCATCACGGGGCTAGAAACCAAAACCCCAATTTACCGCTTCAGGCAAACATTTCCTCGGATCGATGATGGTGAAGACTTTAGCGACTTCCAGGTTCGTTTATTTGCTGTCAAAGGGTGAAGGAATTTAAGGTCACCAACCAACCCAGCAATATGTTCAAGCCCCTCATCATTGAAGAATTGGAACCAACTTTGTCAACTCCAACCAAATCGGAGCAAAAGTAAGTTCAGGCTTCTTTGTGACCACAGCCGGCTCCCACTTTGCAAGGAACATAATATGACCCTCTATCTACCATAATCTCTGGTTGAGAACCCGATTTCTTGTAGCAACATTTGGAATTCTGAAGAGGAAAGGATTTCATGGAGACCGAGACATCTCTAAATTGACGGCTTTAGATACCATTTACGATTGTATGGATGATACCTTAAGGAGGCGAGTCGGAATAGAATTGTTCGAGTATGAAAGATTATTAAGACTTATGATTCTTCTCTATCACATAATAAGGAATCTTGACACATGATTCACTTGAAGGAAGCGTGAAGGCCTCTCCTTAGGCGGTGTTGATGGTCGAAATTTCTCTGGGTCCGCCACTTTCCTAGTCCTCGATGTGGTTTTGACTTTTGAGGGAAGAATCCTTGCAATCTGTAATTTTTTGGGCGCAGAAGAAGGGATTTGAGAAACCCCCAAATTTTCTTCATGTTGAACCTGACTTAGAGTTTCGGCGATCAGAATCAAATCGGGATCTGCAAAAATGGCTGATCCGGTCATCGGAACGGTGGCTGAGGCATTAGGTGGTGGAGGAGAGCCCTTCGGCGTTGGAGGAGATGTGATGTGCTTCACACCTGAGTTAACTGAAAACGGAGAGAGTAAGCTTATTTTTGAGAAGTTTATTCTCATATATATACTCTTAATAATCAAAATTTATTCTACCATACTCTCTTTTATTCTCTTTTATTCTGTAACTAGATTAGGTCTCGCGTATCGTAAAAGATAAACTATATTAGACTCTTAAATTGATAACTCGCGTAAATATGACCCGTATAATTAGATTTAAAATTAAGGCCCATGTTTAGTTATCTAGAAATTATGTTTTGTTATTCACAATTAAGAAAATTCGAAATTGATTCATATTACTCATAAACAAAAAACATTCCCTCTATATAAATGATAGGGTTCCAAAAATAAATTTCAAATCATAATTTCTTTTTTTGTTATTTTGTCTTATAGGAAAGTTTATATTATTACATTGTTATTTTCCGTTTTTTACACATATCACGATCTCGTGAGTTAGAATCTTAATTTCTGTTTTTATTTTTTCATTTTATTAAGATTATTACTTTGACACATGTCGCGATTTTAATTAACAATAACACATGTCATGATCTCGTGAGTAAGAATTATCCTACTTGTCACGCTATTTTTTTCTCTTACTTTATTTTTTTATATTTTAATTGTTAATCTTTAAATAGAATACATTTTATTTTTCTTTTTTGTTATTTTGTCTTATAGGAAATTTTATATTATTGCATTGTTATTTTCTGTTTTTTACACATGTCACGATCTTAACAAACTGTTATTAATCTAATATTATATATTATGAATCTTATATAAATTTTATAGTTTACATTTTTTATTTTTATTTTGTAGTTTCTATTTTTTCTCTTAATTTATTTTTTGATTTTATTAGTATCTATTTAAATAAAACACAATTTCTTTTTCCTTTTTGTTATTTTTTCTATATGAAAGTTTATATTATTGCATTGTAATTTTCCGTTTTCTTACACATGTCACGATCTCGTGAGTTATAATCTTAATTTCTGTTTTTATTTTTTCCTTTTATTCAGATTATTTCTATTGACATATGTCGCAATCTTAATTAATAACAACACATGTCACCATCTCATGAGTGAGAATTATCCTATGTGTCACGCTCACGTTGAGAGATCCAGCTTTATATAATAAGACTCTCAATCCCACCCTTAATAAAAGAATTAATAAAAAAATTGAATAAAAAACAAAAATGTAATTAAAATTAAATAATTACCCCTCGACCGTACCATCCCCAAGTCGGCGACGACGAAATTGTCTTCCACCATTGAAGACGATTCTTCCAAATTCAGGTTAGTTCTTCTAATTTTAATGTGTTTTACCTTAAATATATGGAGTCTGCTATTTGATTCTTCCCTAGAAATGAATTTCGTTTTTGTATTTGCAATTTAGGAAGGAGACGGATCTTTGAACATAATTGTGGAAGCTTTTGGTGTTTGTAATTAATGGACATTGGGTCAATTAGGACATAACTATGGTAATTCAACGATTGTAGTGTTTGAATCGTATCGAATCGTAGGATTGGTCCGAATTCATTGAAGTTGCAGGCCTTTATAACAACTGGGTATCATGGAGAGAAGTGGAATAACTAGAACAATTGGGTATTATCGAGAGAAGTAGAATAACTAAGATTGCTGAGAGAAGTTGTTAAACTAGAACAACTAGTATTACTGATACAAGGCAGTAGGTTGTAATGTAGTATTTTTAATTGTTTTTCAGGAGACAATGAGCAATCTTTCCACAATCATAAATTTCTCTATTGGAGGATATAATACCGGTGATTATTTCCGATGGAACTCTAAAGATTATTGCTTGTACGTGATATTGTTTAGGGAATCATCTATGGATGAGATAACATATTCAATGTTAGTGCATAGGATATGCATGAAGATTGGGGTAGATCAATCTATGACGAAGTTGAAATTGAGTTACCTTCCGGTGCTAGTGAATGATAGTCTTCATGTATATATTGTTGATGATGAAGACGTTTATGTTTATCTAACGGTTGTGGATAAAGAGCTATGTAGAAATGCTTTGCATGTAGAGTTCATAGAAGATATAGAGAGATCTGTATATAATTCATTTGGTGTGAATTATGGTGTTAATGCTAGTGCCGGTGACGAGGAGACAGCAAAAGAACTAGATGAAGAGGTGAAAGGGAAGAATGCAAGGAAAAAAGTTTACATCGACGAACATCGCCGCAAAAATAAGCGAGTTAGTTGTTGTAATAGCAATTCAAACGCTACATAGTAATTTGTGTTGTTTTCTGTGACACTATTTGTATTGTACTCTTGAGTATCACTGGAACAAATAAGCATCTCGGTTTGCAATCTAGTACAACTTGACAAAGTAATGACAACTAATTTCAATTGGCGAATACGTGATAACGAAGAGACATGACTTTTACATCTCAAGAGACCACTTAGTAATATAGGTACAACTAAGTAATATAGGTTTATAAAAAAAGAAGTTAGTGTAACTACCAATCACAACTTTTCAACAAAATCATGACTGTGGGTGGGGGAACGAAGCGTCTTCTTGAATAAACCAACTCTATATATATATAGCGTAGGCGATCTCCCACAGAGCCAATCTCTTCCCTGTTAATAAAAAAAACTCTTCAAATATGGGTGATGGGTTCCCAAATCGCCATTTCAGTCTCCTAGCTCTACCATCGAAAATCCATAACATGATTTTCGTCACGGCATGTAGCGATTCGGTGCGAGATATGTGCAATGCCAAGATTACTTGCACACATTTGAAGAATCTACTTGAAACTCCTTATTTCTACAAGTAAGGTTTATTTTTAAAATTATGCTCCATCGAACTGGATCTGAGACCGATAACTTTATCTATTACATGATATAGGTCGATCAACTTAATGTTCATGTATAAGCCTAGGGCTAGAGTCAGACCCCAATGGCTTGCTTTCAAACAAACATGTTATGTACATGGCAATCCTTCAGCGACCTTGCTAAGAGGGATGTCGGAATTCATGTTTGGGGAGAATCCACAAGCGGAAATTGATGATATCAAATGGTCTGCGGATACTGGTTTCGATATAGCTGAGTATTGTTATGGCGTTATTCAGAAAGTTATATGGATTGACGGGGTTGATAACGATCCAAATTCTGTTATAACCCGTGAATTTTGTGAAGCGACGCGGTTGTCAATAGAGAAGAAAGGCGGTAGGGAGTGGATAGAGTGCCTTTCAGAGTCTTTCAAAGGTCGCTGGAATCGCATGGATATGTCATGCTTAGACAAATGTAATTGCGGTGTCTGATTCCAATTTCCGAGATCATAAATGTATGATCGCTGCTTCTGGGCTATCGAAGTTGCAAGACTACTTTCCGGCTTGGGCATAATGAATGGATCTATGTAATATTAAGGATTATATTACATGTTTGATTGTATCAGTTATTTTGGAAATCAAGCAACATGACCGTCATGTATCAGTTACCTTCTTATAAAATTACGTCTTGTGGTGAGATACAGCGGATAATGTGTGAATCTAATCATATTAATGCTTGTAATGCATTATATGTATGTGTAACTTCTTGTTTATCATACATAAAGTGGTACAACCTAGACTAACTAGAACAATTGAGGTCAAATAAGTTAAATGCTATGGTGTTGGAAATATTTTCTTAGTCTTTGTGTTTATAATACGCTGAAGGTGGCGAAATTTCAAATTCATGTTTACCATACATATACTTTTCATATACAATACCCTATAATTTTAAAGAAGACTTCGTGACTGTTGCCCACATTATGAGGCGATATAGTCAAGGAATGTGATATACCAAATTTTATTCCATAAAGACTTTAAAAATGTACTTAAGGTACCAAATGTTATTGGTACAACCAACAAATTTAAGTTTAATTCACGGTAATACTAGTATAAGTGAAATATCCCAAAGTACAACTATTTGGAAGCGAGAACAACTATACAACTATAAAATATAACTATGTTTAATATTTCAAAAAATTTAAAATTTTACTTTTTCCCTTCATTTTTAAAATTTTGTAAAGTTATTTCGAATTTTTTTCGATTTTTGTTTTCCCTCCATTGGGAGAAGTAGAATAAACTCCGAATTAAAAGGGGGAAGAATAGTTTTTTTTATTCATTTCTCCCATCTAAAAAAAAAAACTTGAGAGAGTCGGTCCACAAATCGGCCCCCATCAAGACAAGGGAGAAGCTAAATCGAATCATTCGATATCATGTTTACGGTTATATACTGATTTCTATTTAGTTTTTGAATTTAAGTTTCGAATTCTGGGTTTACGGTTTTCAATTTCAATTTTGGATTTTAGAGTTTAAGGTTACATTTATGCTTTGGATTGATTCGAGTAATCGAGTAATTGGTTTATGCGTGCTGCGCATGAGGCTGAAAAAAGCTACAAATGGGGCCCCAAAGTGAATGAAGTGAGGACCGTTGTGGAAATCCCCAAGCAAAAGGGAATTCTAACTCAATGTCACTGTGGTGTTGTTCCAGTACTTCTACCCTATAGCTCGGCTGATCACAAATGGCAGCGGTATTATGCTTGTTGGTATGACGCTCCCAGGACAGATGCATATGTAAGTTGGCAACTAACTAAATGTGTGATTTATATTAAATGGAGCGAGGTCTGATTTTGTGTTTTTAGGGTGAAAGTTGTGGCTTCATCAAGTGGTGGGATAACGCCGTAGTTGAGGAGCTTGAGATGATAAAGGCGATATGCGAGCAGCTGGAGTCGAAGGTTGAATCCCTTCAGAGCCATGTCTGGTTAGAGATATTGCAATAAGTGATGTTGCTGAGGAGATTGATATGCTAAAGGCGATATGCGAGCAGCTGGAGTCAAAGGTTGAATCCCTTCAGAGTCGTGATCTGGTTAATTAGAGATGTTGCAATAAGTGATTCTGGTGTTAAGCAGATGAAGATGGTTACCTTTATGTGGCTATGATTGCGTCCCTTATTTCCTTATTCAAGTAGATGTCTTCTTATGGTGTTTGAGTGATGAAGGAACACTAAATTATGTTTGCTATATGTTGTAAAACTTTCAGTTTGGTTCACTAAGTTTTTTATGTTTGTTCCTAATATAACCTTATTATAACATGTAATACTGATGGACAACTATAGCCCAGATTCACAATAACATAGTATAGTTGTCCTTAATATAACCTTAGTATTTCGACATTCAAATATTCTCAGTAATACACAAACAAGGAAATAAGACGAGTTGGAATAAGTTATACGTAGTTGTTCCTAATATTTCCTTAATAATAGGGGGGATTTGAATTCTGGATTTTAGTATTTAAGGTTTCGATTCTGGATTGCGAGGAGTGATATTCCCACATTTTACCCGTTTTAGCATGCATATTATTTAGTGTTTCGGGTCTCATGCATGTGTCTTTCATAGTTTTATAGCATTTTGGTCTAGATTATAGTATTAGGTGTTTGCATTAGGTCCTAATGATTCTTGCATGCATTTGGAGTGTTTCTAGGTGTTTTGGAGACAATTGGGATGATTGGAGTGATTGAGCTTAAGAGAAGGAAGAGTTCACCCGAGGTGTCTCAAAGATGTGTCTAGACGAAGGCCTTCCAATCTGATTCAGCTTCAACGTTCTTCATGGAAGTTGTAGCGGAAGGAGCTAGCTGCCTACTGGAGTTTGATTCAGGTCATTCAGATGTGTGGTTCGAGAGATATGGCCGATTTACTAAAGGTGTGTCCGTCTGGCCGCTCAACCATACTCCTACACCGACCAGCCTTGGGCGGTGCAACCGACCAGCCTTGGGCGGTGCAACCGACCGGTGTAAGGTTACAAGCTAACCACTGATCCGTTGCAGCTACTCCATGCATCCGGTGCACAAACCCAGGCACAGCACTGACCTCCTACACTGACCCAACCACTCGGTGTAACACTTATCTCACCCAAACCAGCCGAAGCCACCCGACGTGCCTGAAATATCTGGCCGAAATAAGGGTCTTCAATCCGAATTAGTTTCGGTGGTCTTCACAAAAGTTGTAGCCCAGTGAGTCAGCTGTCGACTAGAGGTGGTTTAAGGCAATTCGGACATGTATTCCAGGAGATATCGCAGTTTTTCCGAAGGTGCTACACCAAAGATCCTTCACACCGACCCCTTTACTCCATGCAACGGACCGGTGCAACCATTCGGTGCACAAACCCAGCAGCAACACCGTCCCACATCATCAGGTGCAACAGGTCGGTGTGAAGCCACCCAAGACCAGATTCGACCCATTTCGACCGGGTCAATTCCCGGTTTGTCTCGGGTTGACCCGGTTCCCCCAAAAACGTTATAAATACTTGAAAACTTAATTTTTCATGATCTATGTTTTTCTTTTCTCTTGTTCTTGAGTAAAGAAACCAAGAGAAAAGAAACCTCTTTTTAGGGTTCTAAACATTTTGTAAGAGATATCTTGAGTTTTATGAAATTAAAAGTCTTAGTTTCTTAATTTCTCTAATCTCTTTCATTGTCAATCATCTAATCATGAAATATATCTCTTCTCTTATGGGATTTAAGGGTTTCAATATGTTTAATGAGTAGATCCCTTTTGGATCATTGGGCTTGGTAGATTAGGGATTTCTTTTGTTAATCTTTGATGTCTAGAGCTTAATGATGTTATTTCCTTTCTTATTTAGTGGTTTTAATGCTATATTAGGCTAGAGATAGTTAATCTATATCATAGGGAATTTCATGCACACAAGGTGTTTGATGAAATTCTCAAATGAACTATATAAGATATTTTCATACTTAGCTCATGAGAGTGAATGTCTAAGGTGAATCTTGGCTAATAGAACTTATGATTAATGCTTGTTAATTACATTTTCACAAATGAGAATTTGATCTTGATTTTGTAATTAGTGAAGTGATTAGTGCTAAGAGATTAGGCTAATCTTGATTAGTGTTCTAGGCTTAAGAAAATGCACTTTTGTGATTAGATAGACATCATTGCTTAACTCAAGATTTCCCCAAATCAATTGCTTTGCCCAAAGATCCTCTTTTAATCATTGTCTTAATCGTTTTTAGTGTTATTACTTGTTCACTTGTTTAATTTGAATCATTAGGTTGTTAGAAAACCAAAACCACACTTGTTTGCTTGGATTAAAGAGTTTCTTGCATTCTTGTTGCATTGAACTAAACCCCGATTGGATTGACACCTTAAATACTACAATGATATGAGTAAGCTTAAGGATTGATTCTAAAGGAGGAAAATCCTACTTATCAAGGAGCTTGAGAAGAAATTAGACACGATGGAACATGCGTAGGTTTCTGGTTGTCTTAATTTGGACCCCCAAATAATTGTTGTCTTAATTGTTTGTAGTATTTCTAGTAAAACCGAACGTAGCATTTCTAGTTGTTCCTATTGTTTCTAGTCAAACCAAAACATAGTTGTTCATATTATCTCTAGTAACAACTATTACGAACGTAGTTGTTCATAATATTTCCTTAGTATTTCAACATTTACAATAAATTCAAATAATAACTACAAAAGCACAAAATGGATCATTGCAGAGTTTTTCATTGTGGCCAATTAAAAACTTTTCTCAACATCACATAACAGAAAGAAGATGATTGTATGATCCAGAAACACCGATCACACTCTGGACTTCCTTTTCCTCCTTTAACTCTCTCATCGAAATCTTCACCATAAAACACTTAAGTGTAAGGAGCACACTCACAACAACGGAGGGGAGCGGTACTGATTAGATCCATTTTTTCTTGGAACAACGGAGGGGAGCGGTACTAACGTATAGTTGTCAATTCTCCTCCACATCATTAGAAATCTCATGCATTAGTAGTCCTAGTATTCCTTAGTTGTCCCAATGTTTCTCGGTTGTCACACTATTACATTAGTAGTCCCAGTATTCCTTCAGGCTAGCCCCGACCCGATTCCCCCTGACGACTCATATCTTTTTCAAAATTGTAAGACACAAAAATTATCCGAAAATTATATTAAGGCTATACCCGACCCGATCCAAAATGTGGTTGGGCATGTAATTATGGAGACTTTGATTGGTTTTTGGAGTTTTTTTATCACTTTCTCGAATTAAAAAAAAATTCAAAAAGAAATTGATTATTAGAAGAAGGATATTTGAGAACAGATTCAAACAAAGCATCTCAGCGAGGATTTTCATCTCCTATAGCATTATGAGGAAAAACAAAACCATGACTACCCCAAGTTAATCTCAATATCCCTCTCTCTTTTAATGAGTGTGTGAAATGATAAATTTGCCCTATCCAAACCCAGCCAAATACCCATACCCAAGCTTGTTGGTCGTCGTTTCTATTGGGCAAAAGAAAAAAAAAACAAGAAAACGGAAAACTCGACGCGGGAGGAATCCATCTAGCTCAGACGTCGGCGCCGTCGCATCTCCGGCCAGCAGTCATTGCCTCCGTCGCTAGTCCGTCGATCTCCAGTGAGGTTTTTGCTTCTCCGTCGATCTCCATTGAGCTCCATTGGGTTTACGGATTGGATTGGTAGATTCAATTGATGAGTTTGCACATTGTTGTTTAGCCAATGATTATGGGTCGATTGGGACTTTAAATTGAGTAGAAATGCATTTTAGAGGTAGAGTCGTTGTGGATTGTATGCATATTGGAATCCGAAATCGAATAAAATTTGTGTTCCTGCGCGAGGAGAACTAGGGACAACTAGTAGAACTAGCGAACGTAGTATAACTAGTAAAACTGGTATCACTGAGAATAATCATTTATTAATTAAAAATTGTGCAACTAGTATAACTGAGGACAACTGCGTATAATTGTGGACAACTAAAGTATACATGGGAACAACTAGTGTAAAACTGGGTACAACTATAAGTATATATTGAGTTGTTTGGTGTTGTTTTCGCAGGATAGAATGAGCAACAGCGTATGCATCTATTATAAATGTCAGGGGCGCATTTATAGTGTAGTGTTGAAAGAGGAGATAACTTTGGAGAAGGTAGAAGGTAGGCTATACAAGAAGCATGCGTTAGATGAAAGTAAGGTTAGATTGGAATTGAGTTACTTTCCTATGGTCGTTGGATGTGAAGAACATTTGAGTATTTCTGATGATGAAGATCTTGCTGGTTATGTAATGACCATTG
>PKMM01010152.1:0-18835 GCA_002933915.1 Eutrema heterophyllum | reverse complement strand
AGAAGAAAAACCGTAAGAAGAAGAAAAAGAAGACAAAGGCGTTGAAATGGGAGAATGAAGAAGAAGAAGAATAAGAAGTCGAAGACGATGAAAAAGAATAGGAAAAATACGAAAAAACCAAAAGATAAAGAATATGAAGAAGAATAGAACAAAGCAAAAGAGGAAGAAGAAGAAGACAAATCAGAAGAGGAAAAAGGAGTAGAAGTCAAAGACGATGAAGAAGAGGAAAGAAAAGATGAAGAATAAGAAAGTCGAAAGATAAATAATAGAAAGAAGAAGAAAAAGAAGAAAAATAAGTCGAAGATGATGAAAAAGAAGAAGGAATTGGACAAGGAAGAACAAAATCCGAAAGATGGATAAGAGAGAGAAGAGGAAGACGAAGTCGATGAAGAAGAAGAAGGAAAATACGATGAAGAAGACCGAAGAAAAGAAAAATAAAAATCAGAATAACAAAAATTAGGACAAGACGAAGATGTTGAAGAATATGGAGGATAAGAAGATGAAGAATTTGGAGAAGAAAAACCGAAAAAGAGGAAGAAGAAAACAAAGGTGTTGAAATGGGAGAAAGAAGAAGACGACTAAAAACGAGAGAAAACAAAAAATCGAAGACCATGAAAAAAATAAGGAACATACGAAGAAGAAAAAAACTAAAAGGTAAAGAAGAAGGAAGAAGAATAAGACAAAGCAAAAGAAGAAGAAGAATAAATAGAAGTCGAAGACGGTGAAAGAAGAACATGTAGATAATTTAAACTCTTAAGGCTATTGATTTCGTGTTGATGAATAGACAAAGTTAATAGTTTTGTATAAAAGGATTATCCGGTATGGGTGAAATCGTAGAATAAAAAAGGAGTTTTGTGTCTAATGTTAGAAGAAAGAAGGATTTTAGTTCGTCATGATGTGGCATTTCTCATTTTTAGGCTTTTTATGTTATAAGTTTTCATGTTAAGACCAAGACGTTGAAAAAACAAGAATGATATAATGAATTTAGAGAAGAAGAAAAATAATCGGAAGAAGAGAAAGAAGAATTCAGAGAAGAAAACCAGAACATAGAAGACAAAGTGGAATTAAGAAGGAAAAGCAATGGAAGAAAAACAAATGGATAAAGCATAAGAAGAAGAAAATTGAAAGATGAAGAAGGTGAAGATGAGGAAAGAGACTAGAAAAAATCAGAAAAATAAGAACTTGGAGAAGACAAAGACGATAAAGAAAAACAAAGACAAAGAAGAAGAAGAAGAAAGAAAAGACGAAGAAGATGAAAAACAAAGAGATGTTCGGAGAAGACAAAGCCGATGAAGAATAATTCGAAAAATATGAAGAAAAATAAAATAATAACCATAATAAGAACGTAGGGTTTATGATTTAAGGTACGAACATTGAAAAAGAACATGCAGAATTTGGAGAAAAGAAAAAATAATCAGAAGAAGAGGAATAAGAAGTCGGAGAAGAAGGAGAAGAAAACCGTCAAAAAATTAAACTATTCATGCCCGCGCAATAATATATTAAATATATAGTTCATTATCTGTCTAAACGATGGCGAAAGATATTATATATTTATTGTTTATGTTTTAAACGATAAAAAAAAAAAATTTGATAAAAAAATATATTGTCCTATGGCACTGCTTACTATATTTTGAGTTTCAAATATCTTATGGGAACTATAGCATAAACGGTGCAAGATGCACAGTTTGGTATCTCTCAAGTTTTCAACATCAAACATATTTACAAAAAAATATGGAAACATATATGATCTATTTTTCATATTTTAATTGATAAAACATTTATGTCCGTGCAAACCGCGTACTACCTATCTAGTTTCCTAGATATTCCACGTGATTTACGATTTTTAGAACATATTAAAATATATTTTTTTAACGAAATGCTATGTTGAAATTTATCTCGAGACATCGAATTAAATAATATTGTGTAGGTCTCGAGAAATTCGTATGGAGAGGTTATGGGAGAGATATGATGAAGATCCCCACTAGAGTGGGAATTTCAAATGGTGCATGAATGTTTACCCAAATACATAGTGTGTGAAATGCATGGTTTGACCAAAAATTCTTTCTTATTTTGTTTTGACATGAGCCAAACAAAATTAGAAAAGTCGACGGGTATGGGTAAACATAAACTAATATTAAATCATTTGTTTAAAATTATAGAACGTGTTCTATTTAATTTCACAATATGTGGGTGTATATTTACATATAATATAGATGATTTTTTTTGGGTATAAATCCGTGAGGGGTAAGAAGGAATCGTGGGTTTAATCTCGTCAGTGTTATAATTACAGAAATTTTATAAAGGGATAATCATGAGTCGTGAAAAAAGATCTAAACATATGTATAAATTCAAAATATGCAAAGTTAATAAAATATATTTTAGTGTTTAGGATTTTGATTTTAAGATTTATTTTTAATCATTAATGCATTGTTTCACTCAAATTTTGATCAAATGACACATTAAACAACCTCTTTAATCATTAAAACCACTAACTATGATTGGGTAAGTTTAATGTTTATTAACCATGGATTATCGATGAAACTTGCGCTCTAAACTTTTAAATATGATAACGTCGACAAGTAATCATAGTCATTGTATGGTCTAGTTTGGATGCAAATCCAAGTTAAAATTTTCAATCACCAAAAACCAGCTTGAAATAAACATAGTGGCTCAATAGGAAATTTATACTCCCTCTTATCTATAATAGATGATGTTTAAACAAAAAAAAATTGTTTCATTTTAATTGATATTTTACATTTTCAATGCAAAATTAAAGTCTTTATATTTTGACCATTTATATTTTGTATTCTTTTTTATTATTGGTTGAATTGTGTTTAATTAGACAATAAATGATGTTTTAATTTAGAAAAAAAAAAATTATGATTATGTGTGATTTCTTAATTTATGTGTAAAATCTTTAAACATCAACTATTATGAATAAAAAGAGTACTATATAGATAAATTATTATTAAATGTAACTATTGTTACACTTATCCAAGTTGATTAAGCTTTGCGCAAGAAAATGAATTGAATGATTGTGTTGGAAACAAGGAAGCAGTGACTAAACAAAACAGCTTAATCAAGCACGACTAAAATCAGATTAGACGGAGTCATCGCCATTAGGTAAAATTAATTTATTACTCCTAATGACGATGAATCTGTCATAAATTTTTGTTTTTTTAAAAATTAAAACATAATTCAACCAATGATAAAAAAAAATTGTATAATATAAATGGTCAAAAATAAATATAAAAATTTTAATTTTATATTAAAAATATAAAATATCAATTAAAATAAAACAATTTTGTTTTGTTTACACATCAAATAAATTGAATTAGAGGGAGTATTGTTTATGACCCATCGACCTAAGTTGGCTCCAAAAACTAGTGCATTCCATTTTAATAACCATTAAGCTGATTGATAATATAAAATAATAATTTGTGTTCTATGGCGGTCAAAGAAAACGATTACAAGTATTTAGTATATTAAAGTGATGTTTATACTGAAATAGTATATCTTCATCGAGAAAGATAAGTTTTCCAAATTCTATCAGCAAACAGTTATATTATGCAAAAAGATTACTTACCCTGTCTAACCAAAAGAAATACTAATAATATTGGATTTTTTTTTTCCATTTCGCAAAATTTACATTAACATTTGTAAACAGAAAAATATATATTTGTTTGTATTTTTAATTCGAACTCAAGTTCAAGTTTCTTTCTAGCGACGATTTTAATACCATAAGCCGACAACAATGAAGCACTGTCGGTGGGGGAGAGTCCGTATTTAAGATTGTTACAGATAATTAAGAAATTATTTTTGTCGTACTTTTCTTTATAATTTGACCCGATCAAATACAAATTTTCATTATAATAAAGAAACTATTCTTAATTAGACGAACCAAAGCACGAGGACAGGAGGCTCGACACGTCACACGTGAGCAAATCATAAAGTCCGGTTAAATGAAACAAAGAAACAATTAGTAAAACATCAAATTGCTAAAATTTTAACTAAAAGGCAAAATTATTTTGAAAACTATTCCAGCTTTCATAGCTAAAACTTCGCTATATAGAATTTAAAACCATAAAATTAATTAGTCGTTTAAAATTGTCTATATGTAAAATCATAAAATTAAGGCGGTCCAAAATGTCCAGCGCATACGTTTTTTATGCTGTCCCGACACTTGCCATATGCTCGATTTGTTTAATCAAAATGTTGATTGATCATACTTAGAGATAATCAAGTATGTTATCTCTAATTGACTTGTCAGGGAAGTTATCTTATATGGTGGAGCCATGCGATTAACTTAAAAGGGGTGGTATTGAATCTAAGAATTTAATAGAATATGAAAGAATTCAATTGCAGACATAATCTGTTTTAAGTATTTTAATAGAATTCAAAAAGATTTAATGGGTTTCTAATGTAATTCTATTGATTAGAATTTAAAATAATGCAAAATAATTTAATAGGTAATGAATTCTTGTAAATTTTAAGAGTGGACTAAATTTCTGAATCGCTAAAATTCTTGAACCCGAGCCAAATTTCTTGAACCCGAACCCGAACCAAATTATAAAATAACCAGAATAGAATAGAAATTTCTATACCAAATTATCTGATCCCGAACCGAACCCGGATTATATAAAACCTAATGGAATTAACCGAACTAACCAAAGTTAAAAAAATAATTAATAATTTTAATTTAATATATAAAATATAGTTAAAATATACTAAAAATATAAAATATTACTTAATTTAATTAATTATTTTTATTTTGTCCAAAACGGAACCGGACTCGAACCGAAACCGAACCAAACCGAATTATAATAAACCGAACTGATATAAAATTTATTCCCGAATGGACCTATTTTCTAAAACCCGAATAATCTGAACTGAACCAAACCGAATATATATACAAAAGTTGAATAATTTAGACGGAGTGTTAGGATCACGTCATTCACCGGTAAATTCTTGTAAAAAAACATTTTAGAGTATTTCTCTTGGAAAAAAGGAACTTTTTCTAAACAATTAAACTAATTGGGATTTGTTGCAAACGATAATACATGTGATTAAAGATGCAGGTAGGTAGGGTGCTTTAAACGGCTGGACCATTTTAAAGTTCGTGTTGTGTTTTTTTTTTCAGCTTTAAGATATGATTCTCTCTTTTTCCTGCGCGAAAGATATAGCAAATTTTATAGTATAACACACGAATGATAAAAAGAAAAAAAAACAATATTAGATATGACGTCATCATATGTAGTCTAGCCTAGCCCGTTTCTTCACCAAAACGACTGTCACGCAACGTGCGTGACTAGACGTAACCGAACTCGATTGGAACAAATTTTTAAAAATAAAATTAATATAAAAAAAAAACGAGTAATTCATTCTGGCTTTTACCTGCGAGACCCACGTGCGTTGGAAAGGGGACTGCTCACCACGTGGCGTATGTCCATTCGTTTCCCGGATAACCGGCAAGTCACTCCAGCGTTACTCCCTCCAATGTAAAAACGACTCGAAATAAACCCGTTTGAATAGAATGGCTTGAGTCCGCCAATCATATCTCACGAGCCATTTTGTAACAGACCAAGACTACTACCGTCGTAGTAATCAGACCTCTTTTTACAAATCGGATTGAATCAATTCGCTTGGAATCCGGCACTTGTCTCCGCGAGCGCGTGTGTCTCACTCGTTGGAGAAGATAAAATGCGATATGACGTGGCATGTTGCGATAAATTTTAATTTTAATTTCGATGTGACGCTTTAGTTAGCCAATCATATCTCCTGTTTGTTTTCATAAACCCAAAAAACCTGAGTTTTTAAATTTTACTTTCGATGTTTCCTGAATAAGTTTAATTATAAGTTCAATTTTTTTTCGTAACATGTAACAGCTGAAATTTAATTATCTTCCAATCAAAATAAAGATACATTCCAATTTTAATGACTGTTTATGAAAAAATATAAAAATAATGATAGTTTAAGAAATTAATTAATTAAGGGATATTGTTATTTTATAATAACCAGGGAAAGTATGGGTTGGTCTGTAGGTTAGGGTTCAAAGATGGGAGAGATTAGGAGAAAGGAAGCATGGAGGCGTGACCCATTCTTGAATTAGTGCTCCTTAATCTGGCGACACGTGTAGGTCCCACGTGTAATCACTTCACGTTTATTTTTGTAAATATGTACAACATAAGACAGTCCACCATTAATTAAATTATTTTGTAGTATTACAATACTATATGCTCTCTCGCTTTTACTATGTAATTCAACCCCCACTGTTTAAAACAATACTCTTTCTGCATTAAAATATTATATGTTTTGATTAAAAGCACAAAAATTAAAAAATTAATTTTTTTTAAAAAAAAACTATTTAATACTCCTTAAAAGCAACGGAGTATTTAATTTAAAACAAATAAAAACAATGAAGTATTTAATTTAAAACAACTAAATAAATTATAAAAAAAGACTGCAGAATACAAATGGTCATAAAACACTAAACATATTTAAAATTTGCATTGAAAAGTGAAAACATCTTATATTTTAAAACAAAATAAAAACTCTAAAACATTTTATATTAATACAGTATTGTATAAAGGTTATAATGACACATTAACAGTGTTAGGGATTCCTTTCCTTTTTTGCCAAAACAAAAAAAATACAATTATCCAATACATTGTTTTTTTCCTGCAATGGGTTTACTTTCTACAGTTAAATGTCACATGATATTCTTCTACTGCATAAGAAAATACTCATCAATTTATGTTTTATAATTTCGATAATTGACGAATATGGTTTGAAATATTTATGGATACCAAACAAGATTTCGTAACCATAATAAAGACAACAACAAAAATAGAACACATTTTGCTCGTTTTCCATCAACCCTATTTCTCCATTTTGCATCATGGACCGGCCGATCATCAAGAATTAAATAAAAAATAAATGGCTATTAGTATTAGAAATTGACAATAAAGGGGATATTCACGTGTGTGAGCATGACTAGTGCTACTACACATATCTCGATAGTTGTTATATCAACTTCAGCGAATTTTAAAATTATTTCTTTTCTTTTTAACATCGAATTTAATTTTTTTCTTGGTATATTTATCTTTTTAATCAAATTTGATACTAGTGTACTATTTAGTCTATTTTATTTTGCCAACCTCTGTATTTAATATTGTTCTGTTAGTTTCAATTATTATAGGTCGTCTATCATTATTTATATGTCCGAATATATAAAATATACATATTTTGTTTTCGGTAAAAGTTAACGTTACGAGATTTCTACTTTTTCATTAGAAGAGATGTGTACTAGCTTCTAAATTATTCGTAACATCATCCAAACTTGTTGTAATAAATTTATATAGTTGTAAATTGTAATGGTTGCAGAATACTATACATATGAATATTATACGATATTATTTTATTTTATTTTATTTTAAATGGTATTTTATAAAATACTAAGCCAAGTATGGCATTTAAAAGTCCATCTACTATGTTTTAAAAATATGTATATATATATATATTTCAATTTTTTTGACCCGATAATATATGTGTGTAAATATTGTTATCTTAGATGAACAAAATTGGAAGAAATCATATGTTACTCTATATTTCTTTCAAATATTACCATTTGCAATAAAAATGGTGGAAAACAAATTCCACTCAACATGAAGAAAATGAAAAATAGAACAAATTTAAAATGAATTCCTTTACTAAATTAAAGAGAAACAAGTGAAATCAAAATTTTTCTCTAACTTTCATATTCCACTAATTAATTTTTTACTGTCACAATTCCTTCGATGACAACCATTAGGATCATATATATTGATCAATCAGCTCACTGTACGACGGCGTATGAATAAATAAGTGGTAAGAATGAAACATATAAATCAAATTATCAACAAGCTGAATCACATGTTTGCAAAAGCTGTGTCTACTTTTCGTGTTGTTTGATTATTAAACTGATATAAATTTCGTAGGCCTTGAGGACACCAAAATAAATATTTATTTGTGTACTATAATATATGGTGATGGATGGACTTTTCTACCCTTTATATATATATCAAAATTGGTGATATTACGTTTAAAGACTCCACATATGTGCCTTTATGGCAAGAAACGGATTTTATAAAAGAAAGAAGAAAGAAAAGAAAGGGTTTTTCTTTTTAACGGACAAAGATTCCTACTAATGGTTGCTTTTAGACCACACACAAATGCTCTTGGGTCCCACGCCAATGGCAAGTGCGTTACCTACACGTGAATTTTCTCTCCCAATTTCTCGTCCATTGCTCTTTATCAATCATCTCGTCTCCTCTACATATCGCGTGTAACGTGTTAACGCTGAACACTGTTTTGTTTTCAAAGAAAACACTGTTTTATAATTCCCTTGAATTATCTATTTTTGTTTTTTTCGGCGTTCTGATATATATATAATTTAGGGCTGTCAATTTGAGTGTTTATCCGAGGGATCCACGGGTTTTAACCCGCCGNATTTTTAAATTGCCAAAAAGCAGGCGGGTGCGGATCAAGTGTTTTCAAATGCGGGGTGTGTGCGGGTCAGCATTTTTTTCCCGCAGGTCTCACGGATTACCAACAATTTTTTTTAAAAAAATAAAAAATAATCTTTATTTACTAAATACTATTAAAATGTTGAAATATATATAAATTAATTAATTATTTTGTTTATTTTTTCAAAAAGTTGTGTATTTATGTTTTTTTACATGAAATCTATTTTATTAAATATATTTTTTTACTATTTTTTTATTATTATTTAAATATTTGCGGGTTACCCGCGGGTACCCGCCGATTCAAACGAGACGGGTGCGGGTCGAGAAATTTTTGTTAATGAGTAAAGCGGGACAGGTCAAAGCGGATCGAAAAAAAATGTAATCCGCACGGGACGGGTTTAGCGGGACGGGTTTAACCCGCTTGACAGCTCTAATATATATATACTAAGTATGAAGCTAAAGAAAAGATCAAAGATGGTCTTAAGACCGATATGTTAGCACCGAATGCTCTTGAACTCAAAAGAATATCAAAAATATCGTTTTTGACATTGTGATATGGACATGTCTTGAATTATTCACATATATCAACAATGACCTATCCACCAAACATGGTACACAAATACATTCAAATTATATTCATACAGTCCTCTTTTCCATACAAATCTCTAACAGTCCACAATCCCGAATCCACACTGTGTTTTTTATTTTTCCAATTTTCTGCACTATCCTACTTTAAAATCTCTGTCGTATGCTTAACTAGTCATCCACTTTTTTGCATCCACGCTAGCTTATATTAACTCGCCCTTACTCTTATTGTTCGTCTTTTTCCGTAGATTAAGTTACCATCCATTACTTACCATCCACCAACTGAAACAAGTTTCAAACCCTATTCTAAAATAATCCAAAATCGTAGTGTCCACCCTATCTTAGTCCACGCCCATATGTTCACTTCCTTGTTGCCATATCGTTGGCCTTCGCCAAAATCTCTCTATATTCACAACAAGACATAACACAAATCCTTATACCCGATTAAAGATATGTTATACAATAATCGAAATCAACCAAAACAAGGAGAGTATAAACCTTAGATCCGATAACATGTTTTATCTATTTAAGTTTGCCTAGAATCATTGTAATCGGAATCTTTGTGCAAAACAATAAGAACAAGCAAGAAGAGATTACATCAATTTCAGTTTGCTCATAACCTAACATGTACAAATCGACTATAAGAAGAAGGAAAAATAGTAGAGAAAAGACATATCAAAACAGAGGAATAAAGAGTTTATATGGTTGGAGAATAAGAAAGAGTAGAGAAAGAGTGGCGACAGAACATTGTTTTCTCTGAAAACACGACAATGAAGAAAGATGAAAAGCGAGAAGAGAGAATTGTAGACTGAAAGTTTAATGAAAGCTATAATTGAGTTTACGTATTTCAAACGGTGTTTAAAGTCCCATAATAGTTAGAAATATTTTTTTTATAAGAAAAAAGGTAAAAGTACCTTATATAATTTTTTATTTGTCCGATAAATTCGTATAAAATACTTAGATAACTAAATAACTCGAGTACTTGAAATAAGTTGTTAGAGTTTTCTAGTTTTGTTTTTGTTTTTGTATTGCCTGAGTTGTAATTTAATTAAGGAAAAAATAAACCAATAATAAAATGTCTTTGTTTTTCCATAAAAAGAAAAACAGGGTAAATAAAGTACGAGAGATTCACGAGACGAAAATTCCCGAAAGCGCACGATAGCCAAAAGAGCGTGGAAAATGACACCCAAAATATCTAGATATAGCTAAAATGCGCTATTTTTGGTGCCACGTAGCTAGTTCAACAAAAAAAAAAAAAAAAACCATTCTCTCTTCTCTCTACTCTCTACGTCCACCCAGACCTGCCTGTTCACAGCACGACAAAGCCACTTCCCGATAAAAACACAACACCTTTCCCATTGACGCTCTCTTTCCACAAACGCCGTTATCTTTTTTAACCAATCAATACACGACGTGTTGACGCCGTTAGTCCCATCTAAAAAAGTAAAGCAGCCTTTATTACTTGCTAATCTGTATTACTACCATCTAGACATTAATTATCACTTTTATTTTTCTCTCCACAAATTTACCGATGGTTTAATGTTTTTTTTTTCTTTTCCCTTTTTGTCAAAACAGGTGGTTAATTTTCAACTATGATTTCTCAAACTTACATCTCCGTTTTTTTAATATTGGTAATAAATTAATGATCTTTTTTTCAACAACTTCAAGATTACTTAACTTACAGTATTTTACTATTTTCTTTAATTTCCCTCTTACCGAAGAAATTTAGTTTTAATTTAGAAAACGCGAGGACAATATCTTTGTAGGAAAGGACTGTATATTCAAAATTAAATGGAGGAAAGAAAATAATTTCGTCACTTGTCTTTCGCTTTGTGAGGTCGCAGACCCTGGTCCCCCGGAAATGGTTACAACCGGAAATAGCCGGTGTGAAAGGGGAATGGTAACCGGTGAATGTCGGTTTTCGGTATGGTTAGAAGTTCACCGCGGTTGAAATGATTGAAGCGGAGTTTTGACTACTCTGGTTAAGCCCTTGGTCGCCTCAGACCCAGAAAACAAAGATAGGAAAGACGAAGAAAGAGAGAAAAAAAAAAGAGAGAGAAAGTAGAGAGAAGAAGCAGAGAAAAAGGGGCTCGTCGTCGATGTACAAGCGTCTGTGACTCCGGTAAAGCCATAAGCGAGTAGTGAAAGAGGAAGGCGAGAGATTATACGGAGTTGTTGTATCTCGAAATCGAGCAAAATTTGAGGTGAAATTGGTGGTTTCTCGTATGATTCTAGGGTTTATCTCTCTGGTTGCTGTATCGGGTAATGTAAAGGAGCTAAACCAGTGGTGATTGTGTCTGCGACAGAGATAGAGAAATCGAAAGGAAGCAAGTGCAGTACCGAGGCGAGCTTTGAGTTTTTTTTGGGAGAGGTTTTTAAAAGAGAAGAGGTGGATTTGGAGATTTTCTTGTTGATTTCGTCTGCTTAGAGGCTTCTTTGATACCAGATGAAACAGATCTGAGCTTTGAGATTACCGAGGTATGGCGAGTTCGGAGATTTCAGTGAAAGGAAATCGTGGAGGAGAAAACTTTTCCTCCGCCGGTTACAGTGACCCGAAGGATACTAGAAATGTCTCCGTCGTCGGAGAGGGGCAAAAAAGTAATTCCAACCGATCTGTCGCCGCTGAGCGTGTTGGTAAGTCTCCGTTTCTGACTTTTCTTTGTTTGGTTTTGGTTACAGACTGAGTTGATTTAATTCCTCCTTATTTCTACTTTTGTTCTTCTTTTTCTTCTACATAGTCGACCCTGAGACTGCTCTCTACAGAGAGCTGTGGCACGCTTGTGCTGGTCCGCTTGTGACGGTCCCTCGACAAGATGACCGAGTCTTCTATTTCCCTCAGGGACACATCGAGCAGGTGAGATTTCATCTCAGTTTTTATTTTATTTTCCGTCTTGGGATCCGATTTGCCGAGATATTTTCTTATGACATTTTCCAGTTTCCAGAGTATTAATTTTTGTCGTTTTATTGCTGATAAGGTGGAGGCATCTACAAACCAGGCGGCAGAACAGCAGATGCCTCTCTATGATCTTCCATCCAAGCTCCTTTGTCGAGTTATTAATGTAGATCTAAAGGTAGGCTTCTCTCACTTCGTTGGAAAAGTTTGGTTTCCGAGTCTTCAAGTGTCCGCTAACGATTGAATTGTTTATAATTTTACAGGCAGAGGCAGACACCGACGAAGTATATGCGCAGATTACTCTTCTTCCCGAGCCTAATGTAAGTTTGTGTTTTCTAATTCTATTGGTCTGAGCGGAGTATAGGATGATCTCATTCTTCAGGGACCTGATTTCAATTTCTGTTTTCTTACAGCAAGACGAGAATGCAATTGAGAAAGAGGCGCCTCCTCCTCCGCCCCCTAGGTTCCAGGTGCACTCGTTCTGCAAAACCTTGACTGCATCGGACACAAGTACTCATGGTGGATTTTCTGTTCTTAGGCGGCACGCGGATGAATGTCTCCCACCTCTGGTTGGTGTTTCAATTGCTTCTTATTTAGCTTCTAATACCTATTGACCTATTTTCCTGAATTCATCCTTTGTATCTTCTCTCAGGATATGTCACGTCAGCCTCCTACTCAGGAGTTGGTTGCAAAAGATCTTCATGCAAACGAGTGGCGTTTCAGACATATTTTCCGAGGTATAGGAATGTGTACGAGTCATATTATAATATCTTTTTTAATTTCTGTTCCTTGAATCTTTGTTTCATCAAACTCCTGTGATCGTTGATGTTTATGATGATGTTATACCAGGTCAACCACGAAGGCATTTGCTTCAGAGTGGATGGAGCGTATTTGTTAGCTCTAAACGGTTGGTTGCAGGCGATGCATTTATATTTCTAAGGTTTGTGGATTTTGATGTTCATGATATTCTTGTGCTGTATCAATGTGTTTCTTTGATGTGAAATATCTAATTCTTCTGTAGGGGTGAAAATGGAGAATTACGTGTGGGTGTAAGGCGTGCAATGCGACAACAGGGAAATGTGCCATCTTCTGTTATATCGAGCCACAGCATGCATCTTGGAGTATTGGCCACCGCATGGCACGCCATTTCAACAGGAACTATGTTTACAGTCTACTACAAACCAAGGTTTGTTTTGGTTTTAGCACACAAAACAGCTTTTAGTTTTGAGCTTGTTGCTGTTTTTGTCTCGATATCTGATGCCTGGCAGTGTTACTTTACTAAATGTTCATATGTTGTTTGTTTGCGGCAGGACAAGTCCATCTGAGTTTATTGTTCCGTTTGATCAGTATATGGAGTCTGTGAAGAATAACTACTCCATAGGCATGAGATTTAAAATGAGATTTGAAGGCGAAGAGGCTCCTGAGCAGAGGTAAAAAGGCCTCCTTTTCCGATAGACAATACACAGTTTTTGGGTACAATGTATCACTATTCTCGAATACTTAAGCTTTCAATCTGACTTCCTGTGGAAGGACGAAGCTCACAGATTGTATTGATTTATATTAGGTTTACTGGCACAATCGTCGGGATAGAAGACTCTGACCCCACGAGATGGGCAAAATCAAAGTGGAGATCCCTCAAGGTATATCACTAGTTCCTAGATTATTGTTTTTTTTTTTTTTTTTTACATCTGTTCAAGACTATCGTTATAGTGAATGAATGTTAAATGTTCCTTTCTATTTAGGTGAGATGGGATGAGACTTCTAGTATTCCTCGACCTGATAGAGTATCTCCGTGGAAGATAGAGCCTGCTCTTGCTCCTCCTGCTCTGAGTCCTGTTCCCATGCCTAGGCCTAAGAGGCCCAGATCTAATATTGCTCCTTCATCTCCTGACTCTTCCATGCTACCAAGAGAAGGTAAAGTCTCTCCCTTCCATTGCACTGCGTCTGGCTTTATTAGCGTGTCTAATAACTAAATTAAACTCATTTAAAAATAAGAGACTGATTCATTGTCCACAAAACAGGCTCAACTAAAGCAAACATGGACCCTTTACCGGCAAGTGGACTGTCAAGGGTCTTGCAAGGTCAAGAATACTCGACCTTGAGAACGAAACATACTGAGAGTGTAGAGTGCGATGTTCCTGAGAATTCTGTTGTGTGGCAGTCCTCCGCGGATGATGATAAGGTTGATGTGGTTTCGGCTTCTAGAAGATATGAGAACTGGATGTCCTCAGGCAGGCATGAACCTACTTATACGGATTTGCTTTCTGGCTTTGGGGCTAACATAGATCCATCCCACGGTCATCGGATACCTTTTTACGACCATTCATCATCACCTTCTGTGCCTGCGAAGAAAATCTTAAGTGATCAGGATGGAAAATTTGATTATTTTGCTAACCAGTGGCAGATGATGCACTCTGGTCTTTCCCTGAAGTTACATGAATCTCCTAAGGTCCCTGCCCCATCTGATGCCTCTATTCAAGGGCGAGGCAATGTCAAATATGGCGAATATCCAGTGCTTCATGGTCTGACGACTGAGAATACTGGTGGTAACTGGCCAATACGTCCACGTGCTTTGAATTATTTTGAGGAAGTGGTTAATGCTCAGGCTAGGGAGCATGTAACGAAACGACCTGCGATAGTACAAGAGGAGACAACCAAGTCAAGAGACGGGAATTGCAGGCTTTTTGGCATTCCTCTGGTCAACAACACGAATGGAACAGATTCAACTATGGCGCAGAGAAACAACTTAAATGATGCTGCAGACCTTACGCAGATAGCATCTCCAAAGGTTCAGGATCTTTCAGATCAGTCAAAAGGGTCAAAATCGACAAACGATCATCGTGAACAGGGAAGACCATTCCAGACTAATTATCCCCATCCGAAGGACGCTCACACTAAAACAAACTCAAGTAGGAGTTGCACAAAGGTGAAAATTTTGCTATTATTACACACATAGTATGAGCTTGTGAGAACCCTTGAAGCAATTTTTGACTAACACACTACGCATTGGTTCTCTCTTTTATAAAGGTTCACAAGCAGGGCATTGCACTTGGCAGGTCAGTGGATCTCTCAAAGTTCCAGAACTACGAGGAGTTAATCGCTGAACTGGATAGGTTGTTTGAGTTCAATGGAGAGTTGATGGCTCCTAAGAAGGATTGGCTGATAGTTTACACTGATGATGAGGATGATATGATGCTTGTTGGAGACGATCCTTGGCAGTAAGATTTTGCAGTTTGTCCATCTCTACTACCTCCATTTTATATCCTTGTCAGTGTTTTTTTTAACATTGACACAATGATCTTCTGCAGGGAGTTTTGTTGCATGGTTCGTAAAATCTTCATATACACGAAAGAGGAAGTCAGGAAGATGAACCCGGGAACTCTAAGCTGTAGGAGCGAGGAAGAAGCAGTCGTTGGGGAAGGATCAGATGCAAAGGACGCCAAGTCTGCATCGAATCCTTCATTGTCCAGCGCCGGGAACTCTTAAAGAGGAAAAACCAACACCCTTTTGCTACAAGCCCGAGGTATGTATATTTATGCTTCTGAACTAATATCAGGACAGACCACGAGACACAGAACCAAGTTTATATCATTACATACAAATGATATTTGGTATTTATTGTAACACAGGGGAAGAGAACCCAAATCAGGAGAGTTTGATGGTGGAGCCTAGAGAGCAAAATGGGATTATGGGGGGTTTTTACGATATGATATTAAAGAAAAAAAATGCAATTTTTGAAGTATTTTGTTGGCCACTTAGATTATTAGCATCTTCCACCACCTATTATATCTAATAATAATCAATATATATATATATATATATATTATAAAGTAAACAAAAAAGGTTACAGGTATTATATAGTAGAATATGAAAGGCTCTTTTATAAGTAGAAATGATGGTGAGAAGTTGTAGATGGAGGCTGGTAATCGGTTCTTGCTCTATGTGTTTTTTTTAATCTCTTTTTAAGTCTTTTATTGTTTATATATCAATCCCAATGTACATAAGTTTTTAAGTTTTTAAGATTTTAAGATTTTACCCTTTTTTTATTAGTTCTCGATCTACATCTTCTCTGCTTATTATGTGTTCCTGACTTTTGGTGTGGTTTTTAATGGTTTTATACGTTGAATGCTGCTCTCTGTTTCATCAATTGATGAAGAATTCGTTTGGCTTTGGTTCACTAAATCTAAACAGGTGACTGGATCAGAGTAATGTGATGCGGTTTGATTTAAGTGAGAGACTTCATAAATAGAAGTTGTTAAAGTTTGTTAGATCTCTTCTTCGTCTTTACTCTGTTGTAACGAACTCGAGAATCACCAATCGGTTCAAGCTCTCGCGTAGTCCGGTGACGATTTGTTAGTAAATTGTCGGAGATCCTTATATCGTGGAGCTTGAAATCGTAAAACGCTGTGTGCCATTTATATTTCTTGGCGCAATTCTAAGTTTCTTAGTCAAGCTCAGGATTCTTTGGAATTCAACTTGTTCGTACTTTGATCGTATCCAAAAAGACCCGACCTTATGTTTTTTTTGTCTTGTTAAGCAAAACTAGTCCTGGGCTTTCGGGTCTGTGGTTCGGGTCGGGTTATTCGGGTTTAGAGGAATTGGACCTATATGGTTCTAGTGTGTAATTTGGGTCGGTTCGGGTCGGTTCCTTTCGAGTTCGGGTCGGGTCTTGAATTTTTTTAAAAACCCGATTTGGAACCGAAATTTTTTTTCGGGTCTGTTCGGGTTGGGATTGGACCTGAAAACCCGAAAAAACTGTACCTGAAATGTAAGTGTAAAACAAAGAATTTTGAACCTTACAATCAAAACATCATAATTCAACTCCAAATGAAAGTGTTTAAGGTTCAAAACAAGAGTAGTTAGACAACAAAATCATTCTAAAAACATTTCAAAGTTTCAAAAACTATCCAAAAACATTTCCGAGGCAAGTTAGAAAGTCTAAATGAACATAAAGAACACAACCAAAAAGAAGATCAGACTAAGTGTCTCACTGTGTGCTCTCAGACTCTCCATTCCGTCTCTAAGTTGTCTAATGCTACTCCTTGTTCTGCAAAAATCAGGGTTTAGCATAAGAGATATTCATGGTTACAGAATTCATGTATTAAGAGATGAAATCAACTATTCTGCAAAAATCATAAACATAAAGAGATATCCAAAACCAATTACACGTTCTGAAATCTCAACACTCAAGACTTGAAGCACAACAAACTCAGAAACTATTAAGAGATAGAATATGGTTACAATGTCATACCTTATTGCCGATGAGGAATTCAGCCTTCAGTTCCACCAACAGAGTCAAACTCTAACATAAATTAATGAAGCTAATGTTAAAACTTAAAACGTAAAAACCAGAAGCATGAACAACGAAAAAGAACAAACCATAAGCTAATGTTTACCTCTCTGTAGTTTGTCTTGCATTTCAATCTCATCAAGCATTTGTTCTTTCGTAACAGCAGCTCCTTTCTCATTCAAGTGTATCTCACACTTCATCCATTGTTGAGTGCACATTAAAACTTCTATCATATAGTGAGTCAAGCAACTCCTAGAAGGGCTTACAATCCGATTACTTGTGCTGAATGCAGACTCTGATGCAACCGAAGTAACTTGCATTGCAAGAACATCCCTTGCAATCTCGGATAAGACAGGATACTTTTGACTGTTGAGACGCCACCAACCCAACACATCATATTCAACACCAGCCATAGTTGTCTTTGGATTCTCTGTTCTCTCCTTTAGATATAAGTCCAACTCGTTACTTGCATCCTGAAATCCAATTTCACTTGCCATCTCTTTGTACAAGGAGTCCATTCTTTCATATCCCAGCTCTGACTCAAAGTCTAAATCGCCTGCAACCTGCTCTTGAGACTCTTCTGCACTGTGATTCTGAGTCTGAGATGATGATGCTATGGACTGAGAAGATGTGGTATTCACAGCTGGGACCAGAGCAGTATTGTACTCATCAAATAACCTCTTCATAACATCTATGACCGAATCATGAAGTTCCTTAGCTTCCACACTATCCTTACCGTAAACCATATCAAAGCACATATCTGCAAACTTCATTTTGTTCCTCGGATCCAAAATACTAGCAACTATCAACAGCCTATTGATTTTCTTGGTTCCCTCCCAATACTTATCAAATTTTTCTCTCATAGTTGTGGCTTTTTTCCTCAGTGGTTCATCAATATCATTTCTCAACTTAATGAGATTTCTTTCAATCGTTACAATCTCATTGTAACACTTGTAAGAATTGACAGTAGTAGAAGCTGAAACCACTAGAGTAGAGTTGTAAAAAATGATGAGAAACCTCACTAACCTTGCCACGGAATCCCAATCATCTGTTGTAGGTGGCCCAATCCTTTTCTTTCCGTCAACCTTTTCTTGAAAATGATCAGTATACAACTTGTCTTCTGCTGCCATTTTGATGAAAGTAGACTTGAACTTCAGAGCTCTCAATAGCATCAAGTAGGTTGAGTTCCATCTGGTTTTGCAGTCCAAACTTAAACTTCCCCTTGTCATCTTCCGTGATACAACTCTAGAATCAAATGCCTTCACTCTGTTTGTAGAAGCTCTTACATAAGTGACAGCATTGCGAATAGCAGTCACATCATTATCCACTTCATGCAAACCATCCTTCACAACTAGGTTGATAATATGAGCAGAACATCGGAGATGCATAAACTCTCCTCTTAAAACTAACTCAAAGCTGATGTATTAGCAGTGGCATTGTCCACCGTGATGGTGAACAACCTCTTTATATCCCACTCAGCCAAAACCTCCATCATAATAGCACATATAGTCTTCCCCTTATGGTCTGTGACGTTCCTAAACCCAATAATTAGCTTCCTCAACT
>PKMM01010151.1:0-10709 GCA_002933915.1 Eutrema heterophyllum | reverse complement strand
TGGGAAATCTTTGGGGAGAAAGGATGCATTGACCTGGGCGTTAATAGCAAAGCAACAATTGAGGAGGTGCTATGCACTCATAGGAGAAGAAGGCACAGACAGCTATTGCTGGAAAAAGTGGAGGATGAGATCGAAAAAATAAGAGCTCTAGCAAGAACAGAGGAGGACATTGCTCAATGGAAGAAAAGCTCAGACAAATATTCCAAGCGATTTAGCTCAAACAACACTTGGACTCTTATCAGAGAAGAACACATTCAACATGAGTGGCCCAAGGCTGTTTGGTTTACTCATGCTACACCGAAATTTTCTTTCCTGCTGTGGGTGGCAATGCACGACAGATTGGCTACCGCAGATCGAGTGGCAAAGTGGAATCAAACCATCGATACTTCATGTGTCCTATGTCTACATCCTATGGAAACAAAAGCTCACCTATTCTTTGACTGTGTCTACTCCACACAGGTATGGGAAGCTCTAGCAAAAGGTCTCCTTAATGACCATTTTACAACGGACTGGGTAGAGCTAGTGAACATCATCACCGACTCAAGATTTGATCGAATCAAGTTATTTGCTTTGCGATATACATTCCAAGCAACGGTCTATGGGATATGGAGGGAACGTAATGCAAGGAAACATGGGGATAACCCAATCCCATCGGTGAAGCTGGGTAAATTAATCGAGAAAAACGTCCGGAACAGGTTAAGCTCGATTCGGATTTTGGACGACCAATCGTTCGAGGGAAGCCTCGTATATTGGTTCTCAACAAGAAGATAGAGTAGCAGTTCGTTTCTATCTAATTAGTTTTCTACAGTTTGCTGTTCTATCTCTACTTAAAACAAAGATGCACTTGATGTAAGAAAGTTTTTGATTGAATAAATTTTACATTCAATTCAAAAAAAAAAAAATACCTCAAAATCACAATTAAGTTATTTTTTTCAAAAAAGAATTACTTTTTTTTTTTAACTTGCATTTAGTTAAACAACAACAAAAAAAAAAGTTAACAGAATAGAACATTTTGATTTGCATAAAATTGGGTAGTTGACATAAGCTGCGTGGAATCAGAAATGGGTACGCAGAAGCGTTTGAAAACGAATAAGCGAGTTTAAAAAAAAAATTAGGAAGCATGTACTCGTTGGAAGTGTATATATAAAACACCAAACATGATAACATAAAATGTTTTAAAGTTTAAATTAGTCATGGGCGTTCGGATATCCGAACCCGAACCGATCGGTTTTTTCGGGTTTTCGGTTAATCGGGTTTAGGATTTAAATATCCATTCGGATATTTTATATTTTTCGGATCTGTTCGGATCGGTTTTAATCGGGTTCGGGTATTGAAATCGAGATCCGAGATTTATCCGAAATAATTTTGGATTCGGATTATTCGGTTATATTGTAACCGAATACAACCAAACCTGTCAAAAATACCCAAAAAAACGATCTACCCGAATAATCCGAATCCTTTGTGTATATGAAAACTTGCACTTACAATAATCTTTAACCGATTTTAAACAACCTTCTTAACATTCATCCAAACAAAACAAGCTTAATACAAAAACAAAAGATGAGTTCCAAACTTTCAAAGATCCATAATCCATAACAAAGATCAAACAACAAACTTCTAAGTTCAAATGATAAGTGAAATTTGAAAAAAAATACTAAGGAGAAGAATCAAACATGTATTCCGTAACTCCAAAGTCCAAACTTGAAATCACCTCTACCATGCTTCTGTTCAATCTAAACCAATGACGAATGCATAAAAAACAAACCGAAAGATAGAGATTTAGAGACAAACAAACAGAGAAATATTACTTACATAAAGCCGAAACTTATACTTAGAGTGATTGAGAAGCTGAGAAGTGAGAATCATTCAGCTTGTATTGGTGGAGTATCATAATCTAAACATGTACATAAGAAGAAAAAAAGGTTAGAACACCTAAACTGATATAACAAGAATATACTAAATGTGAAGATTACCTCTCTTAAGCTTATCTTCATATTCAAATTCAGAGATTGTTTGTTCCTTTGTAACCATACTTATTTCACCATTGAACCGAATGTCTTGCTTCATCTACTGCTCTGTACACATCAAAACCTCAACCATATAGTGAGTTAGACAACTCCTAGCTGGAGTTATGATCTGATCACTAGTACTAAGAGCACTTTCAGATACAACAGAAGACACTTGCATTGCAAGAACATCTTTTGCCATTTCAGATAGTATAGGAAACTTGGCACTGTTGTGCTTCCACCAATCTAGTACGTCATACTCTGTTCCAGTCATTGTGTTCGAATCCTCAACACTCTCCTTCAAATATCTATCAAATTCATCTCTTGTATTATGAACTCTAGTTTCAGCAACCATCTCCTTGTATATGGAATCCATCCTTTCATACCCTAAACCCAAATCATCTTCCACCACTTCCATTCTTTCATGTGATTGCCCTGATGATTGCGTTTGATTAGATTGCGTATTTGCCCCTTTTTTATATCGAGCATTGTACTCATCAAACATGGCACGTAGCACAATAAGGACAGACCGACTCATATCCCGTGCATCGAAACTTTCTTCCCCATACAGTCTCTCAAAACACATATTAGCAAACCCCATTTTTTTCCTAGGATCAAAGACTGAAGCTACAATCAGCATATTATTTAATCCCTTCATCCCGTCCCAATACTTGTCAAACTTAGTCAACATCACATCAGCATTATTCTTCAACTCTATGTCTAAACTATTACTGATGTTCATGAAATTTTTTTCTATAGTCACTATCTCACCATAGCATTTAAAAGAATTCAGAGTAGTAGAAGTTGAGACAATCAAAGTGGAGTCATAGAAGATGACTAGGAAACGGTCTCAACATCATCCCAATCACTTGAAGAAGGATGTCCAATCCTTTTTTTCCCATTCTCAAACTCATTGAAATAGTCAATATATAACTTGTCTTCTTTCTCCATTTTGTCGAATGCTAATCTGTATTTAAGTGCCTTAAACAACATAGTGTAAGTGGAATTCCATCGGGTTTTGACATCCAATGTAAACTGCCTCTTTTCATCTTACCTGAATCAACTCTCAGTTCAAAAGAACTCAACCTAGTTATATTTGATCTAACGTACGAAATCTCATTACGAATTGCAGTGCATCTATGTCAGCTAAACGATCTTTGACAACCAAGTTAATGATGTGAGCACAACATCTAACATGCATATAATCACCATCTAACACAAACGCTTCAGGATTTATCAAAGAAAACTCTGTGTGAAACTTCTTAAGAGCAGAAGTATTAGCTGTTGCATTGTCAACAGTGATGGAAAATACTTTCTCTAAACTCTAGTCAGCTAAGCAATCTAAAAGAACAGTTGAGATTGTCCGACCTTTGTGATTTGTGATGTGCTTAAACCCAATGATAAACTTCTTTAACCTCCAAAATGCATCGATGGAGTGCATTGTGATCACCATATAACTCGCTCATGTTCAATCACAAAGTGAAACAAGTAAGTACGGGATGAGAATTAAGTTATAAAATGAAACATTTAAAAAAAAATGCATTACATGTAGGCTGAGCAACCCATATGTCTGTTGTAAGTGAAACTCTTTGCTTGTTAGCCATAAACAACTCCCTGAGAGATCTTTTCCTAGCCACATACATCTCAATAATGTTTCTTGTTGTTTTTCTTCTTGAATGAGGCTTGTAGAGATGCACCTTCTCGCATAAGTATTTCCAAGCCATGATTTCAACAAACGAAAGTGGTAACTCCCCAATCACAAGCATCTCATCACAAGCCTCCTTGAATACTTCGTCACACTTTGGCAATACTCAGACCGCCACTCTGATTTAAAACAGACTGATTACCATGGTTCTGACCGTCTGTCCATGCCTTGAAATTCTTGTAGATTGCTAGATGGTTTTTGAGATTCAAAGTCCCGTTTACTGTTAAACATGAAAAATCTTCTAACAGTAGTTGTACTTGCATTTGTCACGGTTTTCTTTTGTTCTTGTGAAATGATTCCAAACGTCAGACCTTGTATCAAGTAACTTCCTCGGCTTTGGTGGTTGAGAACTATTAGCTTCATGGACTTCCTTTCTTTTACCACGACTAGCAGTAGTCCTAATCTCTTCTTCTTAATCTTCTTCATGAAGATCATGAGCGTTCTCTGCGTTAGTGTTCTCTGGAGTTGGTTCAGATGATGAATCCATCTACAGATACAAGAAAGACACTACATGAGAAGCTAACAAAGAACATAAAGTGTAAGAGTCTAAGAGATGAAAAAAACCCAACCGAGGAGATGATTCAAAACCAAACAAAGCATCCAACAATCAGTTTTAATCGAATAAGTTCTTATCGAAAAAACCAATTTATAATCTTCTCTGAAAAACGAAGAACAATGAAGTCGAATTAGAGGAAGAAGAAGAAGAGAGGGTACCTGAGATCGAATTCTCAATGTCTCAAAAGTTGGAGGGAAATTTTTGTTAAGTGATTCCCGATTGAGATTAGGGTTTAGTCCTTAGTCTTCCAATCGTTCAGAAAAGGGGAAAAATCGTATAGCACTAAACTGGGAAGCTCAAGAGACAACTTATCGGATCTAAGGGTTTATAAGTGTTTGGTTTCTTCGGATTTTACTTCGGGTATCGGTTATTATCCGAATTGAACCGATACCCAAAGTTACCCAGCCTAAAAATCCAATCGGGTATTTTCACAGATCCGAACCCGAATCGAACCGACTTTTTCGGATCGGTTTCGGTTAATTTTTTCGGATCCGGATATTATGCCCATGGCTAGTTTAAACAACAAAGATCATAAATATTGTAACTCAATTATATTGAATATAAAAATAATGCTCAAAGTCACATGTTGATATTGTCATTGTCGTTCTCATTTTCATTAGCTCCATCAAACACAACCGTTTCCAACTCTGGTTCATCAAGAGAAAGATCCTCAAACTCAAGTTTTCCTAGATTAATCTCATCCAATGAATCAAATTGGTCACCTCCAACATGCCACATATGATTGAGACCTTCTTTATAAGCAAACTCTTTTTAGATAAAAGATGAAGGTTAATGAGCACAAATACCAAACCTTCAACTCTTTGTGGAGCAATCTTGTTTCTTGTTACAAGAATGTATGAACTTATAAGTATCCCAATTCCTTTCGCAACATGAGGATGAAGACAGTTGTCTAAGCACTTAAATGCCAAGGCTTGAAGCTTTGGTGCTGAAGATCCATGAACTGTCCACCATCTCAAAGGTTCTAGGATAGACCTATCATGAATCGCATCAACACTACCAAAATCCTCTAAGTATAAAGAAAAATTAGAATATTCAACATTAATCTCTCTCATTTCATATTGATTTGGAAAATACTTCATGATGCAATTTTTTTTCCCTAATATCCTCCAAAAATCTTAATGTGGAGCTTTTCTATATTGCTCTCTTCCCCAAGGCACTCTAAACTATAATATCTGCATCCACCAATAATATAAAATAATAATACTATTTTAAAACCAACATATATATAACCGTCTATTACAATAATAAGCCAATTTGTTAGCTGATAAATTATGTAAAATTAAAATAGATTTATAAACTTATTTGGGATTTAGAGAATGTGCCATACAATGAAGAGAAGTGTTAATCTTACTCCAACGAAACGTCAAAACAAAATGCACAACATTCCAAAAGATCGAATCATCATTAAGTTGTTTTCTTTCTTTTTAAAAGATCACATTCTTAATCATACTTTTCCACCATTCATAAACTAGATGAAGAGAAGACCTATCAGTATCAATAGCTTTAATCACGCTATAGATGGGTAAAGTGAGTTATAAACCATATTAAAGCTCGTCCCAAAAATCTCATCTAATGTTTTGTTTCTTCATTGCAACTGCCCTTTCTACACCGTTTTTTTTTTTTAACAATTATCCCATTTAGGACTGATCACCATTTGTTGCAACCCGATTTTTACTTTTTTTGAATCTTTTCGACATCACGTAGAGGCAAACATGTGAAAATAAAATTTAATGATCTTATACTTCAAATTTAAGAATATAAATAAAGTTTTAACTTAACAAAAGAGAATACAAACTTTGTAGAAGCAATTGTAAAGAGTAGATTGGGTAATTTGGATAAAAATATTTGATCCGAACCGAATCCGAATATATTTCGGATTCAAGGCGATTCTTTGATCTAATATTCGAACTGACCTGAATCGAAAACTATTCGAACCGGAACGGAACCAATTATTTTTCGGTTCCAATACGGTTTCTAAACCTCTATATCTGAACTACCAAAAATCCGAGAGAACCGAATCGAATACCCGAGAGTCGGATGTAAATCTTCAGATTCTGAAATGTAAGTGGTCCGGTTTAGGTTTGAGAACCGGTTCAAACCAAACCAATTCAGGCACGAAGATAGATACAGTGCCATACAATGAAGGCTTCCGCTTCATTTCTCTTCTGCGCCAGGGCCAAGCGGTTTGCAAAATTTTCTTACTGGACGCTTCATGTCCTCATGATGCTTGTAGGGTCGTAAAAACCCTAAACCTTGCCTGAAATTGGGTATTGGACTTTGCTTCTACTGATTCGATTCTCCGTTTGAGGTTGCTTTCGTTGAAAGTTTCAAAACCAATTTGCTTTCGGTGTTTCCATATCCTCTCGGCTCTGGTTTTCTTTTTCTGGGTAATTGTTGATTTTGCGAATTTGTATTCGTGCAGAGACGATGGATTTGATCGGAAGTCTACCTGAGGAGGTTCTTTGCCATATATTGTCTTTCCTTACGACAAAGGAAGCTGCTTTGACATCGATTCTCTCAAACAAATGGCGTAATTTGTGGGAACTCGTCCCTAATCTCGACATTGATGACTCTGTGTTTCTTCATCCGGAAGAGGGTAAGCGAGAAAGAGACGGGATTCTTCAGAGCTTCATGGATTTTGTTGATAGGGTTTTGGCATTGCAGGGTAATACTGCCATTAAGAAATTCTCCCTGAAATGCAAAACTGGTATTGACACAGATCGTGTGAATCTTTGGATATGTAATGTCCTGCAGCGTGGTGTTACAAGCCTTGAACTTTTACTGGATTTTCCTAGAACCGATCGCGATTCCGATTCCGATGATATGTATTTTCTGCCTGAAGAGATGTTCGTCAGTAGCAAACTAGTCGACCTGAGTTTAACAAGTGAGTTTGGTGTTGATTGGTGGCGTGGAGGTACAGCCACTTTCTTACCAATGCTTAAAACCCTCAGCATTGACTCGGACTGGGTTTTGTTATGTGATAAGCTTGAGGTGTTTCTATCTGCTTTCCCTGTGCTTGAGGAGTTCTACATGGCTGGTATTGAGTGGCCTGATTGGGATGAAAGTCAAACCGCGTCAAGTGCAAGCCTCAGGAAGCTAACTATCTATGCAAGTGGTTTTGAAGACTTTCGAAATCCGAAAAGCATTTCTTTTGATACTCCAAGTCTGGTTTACCTTGAGTATTCTGATTATGTTGCGGCGGACTATCCAAAAGTTAACTTGACAAATTTAGTTGAGGCTCGACTCGACCTTAAAGTAACTGAAGATCAAATCCAGCTATTACGAGCGCCAAATGATGAAGATGATGTTTTTCTGCGTCTTAGAAATGTGTGGAAGCTCATCAGTGGCATAAGAAATGTTCAGAGGCTTTTGTTTTCTGCAGATACTCTTGAGGTCAGTTGCTATTTTTCTTCTTCTTTTTGTAGCATTTATTCGTCAGTCTCGGATAGCCTCATCTATGTGTTTCTGAAACATGAGAAATTCATGTTAGTTAAAAAATTTCTTATGCCAAGTCGCTGCAATATTTTGAAACAAATGTTGCAGCTGGGTAATGTTTAGTTGGGCTTTGTCTTGTTTTAGGTACTTTCTCTACGCTGTGAATCAATGGCAGTGTTCAACAACCTCAAACTTTTACGTATCAAGAGTGCCGCGGATCGGGGATGGCAAGCAATGCCGGTTCTATTAAGGAACTGTCCACATTTAGAAACTCTAGTCCTTGAGGTATACACACAACTCATTTGCCAAATATTTACAAAAGATGCAGTTCACACTAAGAATTCCCTTATTGTCTCGTTTCCTGTTTCAGGGTCTCTTACACTATGTGACTGATAAATGCGGGGATGTTTGCGACTGCATATCTCGGGAGGACAAAGGTCGTTCACTCTTATCTTGTCCAGTGAAGAAGTTGCAGATTACAAGGTTTCAAGGAACAATTAGAGAGAAAGAGATGATAAGGCATTTCTTGGAGTCTTTCCCATGTTTGGAGGAGATAGAGGTATATGCCGAAGAGAATGAACCTACAAACTTTAAAGAACTTAGAATTTTTAAAAATTGTCGCATACAATGTCCACGAGGAGGTCTCGACGGAGATCGTGCTACAGTCAAAGCGATTCTCGTACGGCAGTTTGGTGCAATCTGGGAGTTTGTCCCAAACCCAGATCGAGGAGATCTCCGCAGAGGAATATTTGATTACCGTTTTCAATTACGCAAACTCATTACTGTTTTGAATTAACTACCCTGTCTTTTCTTGTTTTCTGCAGTTTGCTCCCCGCAATAACAGAGATATCTACGATATGATCTTCATCTTGCATAGAGCTTCTTCCCCGGCATCTCCTCCTCCACCGCAAGAGATATCTCAGGACTACCTTCAAAAGCAGCTAGATCTACTAAAGCCCAAATCGCGGAACTTACGGATGATCTTAAGGAGAGTCAACGGAGAAACGATGCCATGTTCGATAGCATTGTCGATCAGAACCCGATGATAGCATCAGCGTTGAGGGCTCTACGTGCAACTGGCTCAGAGGGGGCAGAGGCATCAAACGATCAGGAGATGGGCGAGAAAAAGCGGGACTTCGAGGCTCTGTTCGATATCATTGCCGAACAGAATCCAATGCTAGCATCAGCGTTGAGGGCTCGGCGTGCTACTAACTTAGAGCGAGGAGAGACGTCGAGGGATCAGGAGATGACCGAGCTCGAACAAGCTACGTCCAAAGTTGTGGCAGCAGATTTTTTGCCTCGAGATGGAGATTAGATTTATGATTTTTTTTTTTTTTTTCTTTCTCTTTTGTAAAACAAATTTATTCGTATTACATTTTAATATGAGTATTACATTTTCAAGTTACATTTTTTTTTATTTATTTATTAAATTTTATATTAGAACAAAATAAACCGATGTGAAAGTGGCATTTAATTTGCTTTTTTGGGTAATGACATAATTTACTCACTCAATGGACTGGACGTTTCGTCTCCTTGAGTATTTAATTTTGTTGTTTTAGCTTCTCATAAGCATTTGCATGTCTTCTTTAATTTTTTTTGGTATGAATTGCATGTCTTCTTGAACTGAAATTTTGAGACTTTTCTTCTGCCTCCGACTCTGTATCAAAGTAGGTACCGAGTTTTCTCATATTTGGCTCTATCTTTATATTTGTTCTAGTCATATCTTTACTTTGAATTTTGGAACCGTTTCTTTCTGGAGATTCATGATGTTGGTTTTCTCTGTTTAGATACTTTTTGCGGTGGACGATAGTAGTATGGATAGTATCAGCAGTCTACCGAATGATATTATTTGCCACATCGTGTCCTCCCTTTCTACAAAGGAGGCTGCTTTCACAACGGTTCTCTCAAAGAGGTGGCTGAATCTGTTTACCATCATACCAAATCTCCATTTCAATGACAGGGTTAAGAATCTGGAGAATTTCGTGGGTTTCTTGGGTCGGTTATTCGCTCTGCCAGCCAGTTCCCGCGTAAGGATCGAAGCTCACTCTTCTAAAACGTCTACGGGTTTTTGAGCCAGCTGATTATGATGAGGTCTTGTCTCTGGTATGTGGTGAAACTTGGTATCTTGGAACTTGAACTAGACGTAAAGATTGAGTTAGGATATTCACAACCTGGTGATTTCTATATTACAAGGATTAAATCATACGAACTGGCCTTAGAGGTCTTCCCTTGCAAGACACTTGTTGTGCTGAGACTAGCAACTGATATTGTTATTTACGTTCTTCCTGAGAATGCTTTTCCAGCATTTTTACGCAGTTCCATGTTTTGGTGTCTATAGAGAAATCTAATTTACTAAAAAGGGTACGTTGTTTCAGGCCCCGCCTCGTGCTGATGTTGTGAAAGGTTTGAGAAGTGGGATTATGGTAAATCTTCTTGGAATGGGTGCAGCGCTTCTCGGGATGCAAGCAACGGTTGGGTTTTTAGTTGCAAAGGCTTTAACAACCTCAGCTAACCCATTGTACCAAGGAGTCTCTCAAGGATACAGCCCCGTTCTTGTGCTCGATGTCTTCCTCGTTCACGTATTTACACATACATGTCTTCCTTCTAATTTTTGCTCTTCTAAGTCCTAGTCAAAATACTTGGTGATGTCTTTTAAGTTCACTGTTTGACTTAAGAGCCATTTTGTGTAGGCATCGGCGAACACGTTGCCTTCTCATTTCCTCGGTCTTGTTTGCTCGTTGGAGCTGTTGCGGTCTGTGACAGTGCCTAAGTCTGAATCCGTCGTAGTTCCCATGGTTGCATGAGTTTATGCTTTTTTTGGACTCATTTCATGAGTTCATAAACGTTGAAAGCCGATGCATGTTTCCTTTTATATTGAGAACCAAATGTTGTCGACTCAACGGCTTTTTAGTAAACAACTTGTGTTAGATATTTTATGTTAGCTTCCCTTGTAAGCTTTATGAGTTAGCTTCCTTTGTAAGCCTTG
>PKMM01010148.1:0-38561 GCA_002933915.1 Eutrema heterophyllum | reverse complement strand
TAAAACCTGAAAAGACTCTAAAAGACTCCAAAAACACTAGAAAGACTCAATAAAAAGGACTTATATCTTGGTCAAAAACGGGTAAAAACCATGATATATCAATGGACAAAGGGGAACTTCATGTGATAATTGGGGGCTACAACAAACGAGTTCTCATTTGGATTTTGGACCTGAGGTGCTGAGAAGAAGAGCAAGTCATCGTCTTTTTGGCAGGAGAACAAGAGTTGCGGGAGAGCCGAAGACCTGGTGAAGAACAAGTCGGTGAAATCTGGACGGCGAAGTATGGAAGCCCACAGCTTGGATACGCAGCGACATATCGCTATTGATTTCGCCGGCAATCTCAAGAGAACTTCGAAAATGACATCGTTTGGGATCGGCTCTGAGTTTTCTCTTCCATTCATTGAGGTCGAATTGCGCCGACGTTATGCCGTCGTGATTTCATGGTGGACAGTTTCTCTAAACCCTAGATTCCCTTGAATTAACCAGAGGTTTTCCGCAAAATCATCTAAAATTTAGGGTTTAGAGCAAGTGTCCACCATGAAATCAAGAGATGGTGGTGGTGGAGGTCTGGGTGGCGGAGGCCGCTTCGGAGCAGGAGGTGGTGGCGGTTGGATTGGAGGTGGAGTTGGAGGCTTCAGTGGAGGAAGAGGCGGTGGTTTGGTGGTGGTGGTGGAGTAGGAGAGGGAGGAGGATTCGGTGATGGTGGCGGAGCAGGAGGGGGAGGAGAATTTTAGATGATTTTTTTTCACGGGAATCTAGTGTTTAGAGCAAGTGTCCACCATGAAATCACGGCGGCATAATGTCGGCGCAATTCGACCTCAATGAATGGAAGAGAAAACTCAAAGCCAATCCCAAACGATGTCATTTTCGAAGTTCTCTTGAGATCACATATAAATTACATGCAAACAATTCATGGAGGGAAAGCGACATCACATATAAATTGCTCCTCTTACTACTTCCAAACCATCATAATGATTTCTAATGGGTAGAAGCCTTCAAGCACATTTCTTCAAAGTAAAGGCAGAAACATATAAGTCTCTGCTCTTCATCTGCTCTCTTTCTGCCTCTACTCTGTCAAAGAAAGCCGAGTGTTCCTTCATGCAGAGATCTTATTCCGCCAATTCTTATCCGAAAGATGTATCAGGAAGCGCGGAAATGGTTAGACAAATCTTATCTGCTAGTGTTTGCTATTGTCTCTCGAGTTTGTTGATTTCAAAGACTCAATCTGCGGATATGTTGCTGAAATGGAGCTAGTAAGATACTTCCTAAAGAATTCGGCTATCCTAAAAAAACTCACTCTATGTTTGGATTCTTCTTCAACAAAAGATGATATCTTGAAGAAAGTCCTTAAAATCTCAAGAGGCTCTACTGAATGTAACAAATGACCTGCCAGCACTTTGCCCATTGGTAACTATCGATTGAGAGTTGCGGAAGCGGTTTGTGTGTCGAAAGGAGAAATAAGACTTAATTTAAGTGTTATTGATTCATATATGTTGATTTTGTAATTCTTGAGCTTTTAGTGATAAGATAATATTATGTTGATTTGGTGTGCAATATGTGTTTTCATATATATACCACATTTCCGGATTAAATTGGGCGGGGCCCAAACCGTTCATTACTCTCCTTTGGAAAGTAGACCCCTCCCAACGTGCATTGAACTTTGAGCCAGTCGGGTACATACTCAAACCAATCCACTAAGCCAACACCCCCGTTGGTATAAAAAATATTTCTTCAATAAAACATGCATAGAAGTTATAGAACATATGGATTGTGAAATAAATGCATGTAGAGGAAAGAAGATAGAGACTGCTTTTGCTCTGAGTTCAAGAAGAGATTGCATTTGCTCTGGCAAAGTGGGAAAGCATTAAATTACATACAGTACATTATAACAGCTTGCGATAACATAGAACATGGAAGAGAGGAAATACATTATAACAGCTTGCGATAACTACCATGACTATCTCAATTTGTAAAAACGTTTAGAGGGGTTGTTTAAATTATGAGTAATATGGATCAATTATGTAGTTTTAATTGCCAATTACAACCTAATAATATATGGATTTTATATTATGAGTAATGTTTTATGTGAAAAAAATAAATTTGGCAGAGCTCTACTTGTTTCAGAAGTTCTCTGTACCGTGAGGCAGCGTTTGCGCATATCAAAAGCAGCGTTTCACCAGCCTCTCTCCTCCAAGAATTCGAGGTTTCCAAAGCAGACGAAAAAGACAGAGCAAAAACAGCCTCTATACTCTAAAAGCAGAGGTTGCCAGTTCTCTGCATCAAAGAATTGAGGTTACCAGATCTCTGCCTCAAAAGGCAGAGGTTGCCAGTTCTCTGCCTCAATGGGCAGTGGTTGCCAGTTCTCTGCACCATAATGCAGAGGTTGCCAGTTCTCTGCAGCATAAGAGCAGTGGTTGCCAGTTATCTGAACCATTATGCAGAGGTTGCTTGTTATGTGCCTCTGCATTATGGTTTGGATAATGCAACTTCTTCTTTTTTTCGTTTTTATTAACTTTGGATTTTTGGATAAATTTACTTTTTTTTTTATTAACTTCACATTTTAGGATTAGGACTCGATTACAAAATTTTCCTTTTATTGTTAATATTATGTGGGATATAAATTTTTCTTTTTATTGTTAATACTATGTGGTAAAATCTAATTGGAAAATCTTTTTACATGTGTTAAAATCTGATCGATTTATTTGGCACGTGTCACGATCTGGTGAATCACTAACTTTGAATGAATCACTAACTTTGAATCATTCAACTTTATATGATAAAAAAATTGTTTGACTTGACCCATATGCATATTAATTAGGAGATCAGACTTAATTCGTACATAATTATCAATAATGTGTTGCTATCAAATAAAATACCTCTTCGTATGGCACGTCTTTAATTTCTTATAGGAAAATCATTGACTAAATGTGGGAGCGAAAATCTCAGCCCAATAAACCAAATGTGAAAAGGTTTAACGAAGTCAAGGAGGCAGAAATGGTCGACTAACCAGTTGCATGAAAAGAAGTAAAATAGCGCATATACGAAACATTAAGATTAAATAACTAATGTATATACCGTTATTAACCATAACTAATGTATATTCCAGCAGCAGCAAAGTCTGGCAAAGATGTACTAGACCCTAAAAAAAGAAGAAGCTTTTGTATATGTTTCCTCTACGTGCATTGCTTGCATTTAATTCACATCTCACAACTGCTACAAGTTGTATGCATTTAATTCTCATCTTCGAAAGCAAGAAAGCAAGAAAGCAAGAATTGATGAATTATGTGAAAAAAATATTAAAAGGTGGCCGAAATTAGGGTAGAAGAAAAGTGGAGAAGGTCGGGGAAGAAGATGAATTGTGAATGACATTTATGCCTTCATTAAGAAAACTACAAAAATACAAATTTGAATGTGCGTGACAGTTCTCTGCACCAAAGAGCAGTGGTTGCTAGTTATCTGTTTCCAAAGCAGCGTTAAGACAAAGCAATAACAGCCTCTATCCTCTTGGAACCAGAGGTTGCCAGTTCTCTGTTTCCAAAGCAGTGTTAAGACAGAGCAAAAGCAGCCTCTATCCTCCCATAATCAGAGGTTGCCAGTCGACTTCTTGATTTTAATGGTCTTGGTGCATCCGGAAGCGGTTTACCAGTTTACTAATTTAGTAGTATTATGTTGTGTTTTATCTTTATGTTTTCTACTTTTTATGTATTTTTAATTTTAAAGTTAGTTTGTCATTGTATTTTCTATTTAATGTTATGCATAATCTATATAAACTAGTTTTATTACTTTTACTAAAATTTATGTGACGTCAAAAAAAAAAATACTAAAATTTATGTGTAGGTAATAAAAGTTTTTGTTGAAGAATTAACTGATAACATATAATAGTTGAGATGGCAGAGTACGCATTTACTTATGTCAATCGTTTCGTATATCACGCAGAGATATTAAACCGATGTGAAGTGATTACGGTTGTCGTTTTCCGAGACGATTCACCATAATTAAATGACAGTATTAAAACGAACATGATGCCTCTTCATTTTCATCTTCATCTTCATTTTCGCTATGGCTAAGAAAAATACATGTTCTTTCATGATCAAGCGCCACTTAAAGGAACTGGTTAAGGACCCTCACCCAGGGTTCTCCGCCAGTCCAGTGGGTGACGACTTGTACCCCTGGCAGGCGACCCTCATAGGACCCCAAGGGAGTCCTTACGAGGGTGGTCTGTTCTTCCTATCCATCTGATTCCCTCCGGAGTACCCCTTCAAGCCCCCAAAGATTGGGTTCAAGACGCAGATATTCCACCCTAACATCACCGTTAGGGGGAACATCTTCCACCCGATGCTGCTGGCCACCGGATGGCCCACGGGGACCACATTCAAGGAGGTGCTGGTGGCGTTGGCAGACATGTTCATTCACCCGCTGGTGAATGACAGTGATGTTTTCATCGAGCATATCGCCACCATGTACGTCGAGGAGAGGGCCAACTACGATGCACGAGCAAGTAGTTGGACAAGAGACTATGCCATGGGGAAATAATTTCAAATAATTATTATATTTTATGAATTTGTTATTATATTTTATGTTTATATAGTAGTTTTTTTATTTTCTATTTATTTAATTTTCTATCTTTATGTTTTTTTAAAATTTAAATATATAAATATTTTATACTTATGAATCTCGGTGCAAAATGCATTATTTCAAATTTTTTATAGAATGCCAAAGGTCTTCGTAGTGAATTAAGAGCACATGTTTCCAGTTCTCTGTTTCCATAGAAGCACAGAGCAAAAGCAGCCTCTGGACTCTAATAACTCTGCTCCTTAGTATAGAGAACTGGCAACCTTTGCTTTTTGAGGCAGAGAACTAGCAACCTCAGTTCTTTGGTGCATAGCAACCACTGCTCTTTGGTGCGTCGAATTGGCAACATTTGGTTCCTAGAGGATAGAGGCTGCTTTTGATCTGTCTGAACGCTGCTTTGGAAACAGAGAACTGGCAACCACTGCTCTTTGATGAGATGAACGGCCGAGATTGAAGGATGTGAAAGGTTTGCGACTTCTGATTTACTAGCTGTGTATCTCGAGAAATTATATGAAATCATTACGCTTTTGGATGGTTCTCGATAAAAGATACGAAATAAATTAAACCCGCATAGTCCACTCTATATGTTTAATGGTCTCGAATAGTACAAAATGACAAACTAATTGCTAGAATAGTATATTGTATGGGAAAATTGTAAAAATAGTACACATTTTTCAAAATATTGTTGCCCTTATGCCCTTGCAGACATAATCGGAGACTAAAGGTAGAGTATTAGTTTTCAAAATACCAGCGCTGCCCTTATGCCCTTGCAGACATAATCGAAGACTAAAGGCAGAGTATTAGTTTTCAAAATACCAGCGCTACCTTTATGCCCACGCAGACTTAACACAGACTATTAAGATGCAGACTTAACGCAAAATTGTAAAAATAGTACAATTCATATTTGATATAGTCTTTACTCTTTCGTAAAAATAACAAGCCAAACTTTTTACTCTTTCTGCACTAAAAAGAAGATAAATGAAACATTAAACTCATAAACAGTTTTATTTGGTCTTTGGTTTCCATGGAATTGGACTCTCTTCTTCATCGGCTTCTTTATTCAAACTTTAAACTCATAAACAGTTCGATGTTTGATATAGTCGTTCGTACAAATAAAAAAGCTTAACTTTTCACTCCTTATGCACTTAAAGAATAAAGCCTATAATTTTGGGCCACATAATATTTCGGAGCATGTGTATATGAATGATATGATCGTAGACATAAATAGTAAACTCTGCATTCAAAATTTAGAGTGAGGGGTTCGCAGACCACAATATGGCAGATGAAAAATTTCGAGAATTGTGTTTTCATATTTGTTCTTGTTTCTCTACCACCACTTCTTTTGATACATGGTTTCTTCTTACTTCTTTTGGCAGATTTAGAACAAATCTTAGAAAATATTATCATGTCATGTGTTTCATCGTTATATCGACAATATGCCAAGTATTCTCTTGGTATTGTATTCCTTCTAAACTAAGAGTCACATTTTTCCTCCCATTCCATTGTTTTGAGATAACAAAGGTTTCAAACGATGATATATAATAAGATTATGGAGGTGTGACGTCCAAACAAATGATAAACGTATTTGTTCCTTCGTTTATACTCATTTGGGGTTTCACAGACAAATCGACAATTCCTTGCAGTGTATTGGCAGATTTTCGGTAAAAGAAATGGCGGCGTTGTCTGACAAATGGCGGCGTTGTCTGACAAAAGGCGGCGCTAACGTGCGACGGTATATAAAGCTCTAGGCAGAGTTAGAACAGATATCGGCCTTGTTTTGGCAGATTTGTTATGAAACATTTCGAGGATTCGTTTTTCTTTAAGAAAAAATTGTGTTTTCATATTTGTTCTTGTTTCTCTACCACCACTTCTTTTGATACATGGTTTCTTCTTATTCCTTTTGGCAGATTTATAACAAATCTTAGAAAATATTATCATGTCATGTGTTTCATTGTTATATCGATAATATGCCAAATATTCCCTTGGTATTGTATTCCTTCTAAACTAAGAGTCACATTTTTCCTCCAATTCCATTGTTTTGAGATAACAAAGCTTTCAAACGATGATATATAAGAAGATTATGGAGGTGTGACGTCCAAACAAATGATAAACGTAGTTGTTCCTTCGTTTATACTCGTTTGGGGTTTCACAGACAAATCGACAATTCCTTGCAGTGATTTGGCAGATTTTTCGGTAAAAGAAATGGCAACCTCTGTACTTCTCAGTTAGATGTGTTCCATCTACCACAACAACCCTCCTCAAGAACTCAAATCCTTTGATGTAAGCACCAAAAGCAATAAAAAAATACTTAAACCTTTTGTTATCATCCCGTACAAGCTTTGTAATCGTACCTGGATTGGCCAACTCTATTTTGTATAGATAGGCAGGTAAGTCCTGATAACCTTTCAAAGGAGTTGCAATGATATGCGCAAACGCTGCCTTACTGGTGCAGAGAACAGGCAACCTCTGCTCGTTGAGGCAGAAAACTGGCAACCTCTGCTCTTTGAGGCAGAGAACAGGCAACCTCTGCTCTTTAGTGCAGAGAACAGGCAACCTCTGCTTGTTGAGGCAGAGAACTGGCAACCTCAATTCTTTGATGCAGAGAACTGGCAACCTCTGCATCCTCTGCTTTTTGAGTATAGAGGCTGTTTTTGCTCTGTCTTTCATCTGCTTTGGAAACAGAGAGGCTAGTGAAACGCTGCTTTTGATATGCGCAAACGCTGGCAACCTCTGCTCTTTGAGGCAGAGAACTGGCAACCTCTGGTTCTTAGAGGATAGTGGCTGTTTTTTCTCTGTCTTAATGCCGTTTTAGAATTAAATACAAGAGGATGATAATTTAATGCATACAACTTGTAACAATTGTGAGATGTGAATTAAATGCAAGCAATGCACGTAAAGGAAACATATACGAAAGCTTCTTTTTTTTAGGGTCTAGTACATCTTTAGCAATCTTGTACAGCTTTGCCAGACTTTGTTGCTGCTGGAATATACATTAGTTATGGTTAATGCCGGTATATACATTAGTTATGGTTTAGTTTAGTTTATTGTTCGGGTTTTAAACTCTTAGTTTAAAACCCTTTGGTATTGTATTCCTCCTAAACTAAGAGTTACATTTTTCCTCCAATTCCATTGTTTTGAGTTAACTAAGCTTTCAAACGATGATATATAAGAAGATTATGGATGTATGATGTCCAAACAAATGATAAATGTAATTGTTTCTTCGTTTTTACTCGTTTGGGTTTTCGTAGACAAATCGACAATCGATGCAGAGAAAAGGCAACCTCTGCTCGCTGAGGTAGAGAAGTGGCAACCTCTGCTTTTCGGTGCAGAGAATTGGCAACCTCTGCATCCTCTGCTTTTAGAGTATAAAGGTTGTTTTGCTCTGTCTTTCGTCTGCTTCGGCAACCTTAGTTATGGTTTAGTTTAGTTTATTGTTCTTAGTTTAAAACCCTTTGGTATTGTATTCCTCCTAAACTAAGAGTTACATTTTCCCTCCAATTCCATTGTTTCAGTTTACTAAGCTTTCAAACGATGATATATAAGAAGATTATGGGGGTATGACGTCCAAACAAATGATAAATGTAATTGTTTCTTCGTTTTTACTCGTTTGGGGTTTCATAGACAAATCGACAATCGGTGCAGAGAAAAGGCAACCTATGCTCGTTGAGGCAGAGAATTGGCAACCTCTGCTTTTCGGTGCAGAGAACAAGCAACCTCAGCTCGTTGAGGAAGAGAACTAGCAACCTCAGTTCTTTGATGCAAAGAATTGGCAACCTCAACGCTACTTTTGATATGCGCAAATGCTGGCAACCTCTGCTCTTTGAGGCAGAGACTCAGTTTTGATTTGGTTTGTTGTGAAGTTATCGTTGACACATTAGAAAGCAAATTAATGTCCCAAAATGTACTATTTTGACAAATGTCCAATATATGAAAATGGTATGAACTTTGAAACAAATTTATAATAACAAAAAAAATCGACAAAGTAAATATACTTTTTGTAAATTTTACTTTGAATAGATAGAAACCGGAATTTTGTCTGGTGACATATTGGTTGTGGCAACTTTTCAATAGTTATTCGATGAGATCATAAACCTAAGCAATGAGGATTTAATTATCATACTTAGCAGTCATTACAAAGAATATTGAAGTAACAAACATTATTTATATCTGAGAAAATTGGTTTACACATTGTCATTTTTCCTTTATTGTAGTCGTCTTTCTCAATCTATGGGTGAATTCTTTCTCATGCAATTCTTTATTCTTTTTATATTCCATCAGAGCATAGTTTTGATCATGAAGACAATTAAGTAGGCAAAATCAATACAACTTACATAAAAATTCAGAAAAAATGAATAACAATTCAATACAAAGAACTCTTATATTGATCTATGGCAATCCCAAGCCGAATATAAAAAAGTGGTAATGGTCCAAAACAGTACAAAATGACAACAAAATTGCCAGAATAGTATAAAGCTTGAGAAAATTGTCAAAATAGTCCTTTTCAAAAAAAATTGAACTGTTTTGGGTTTAGGGTTGGGTTGTTTAGGGTTTAAGGTCTAGTTTTAAGGGTGTAGGGTTTAGTTCGCCCTAAACCCTAAACCCTAAAACTTTTCCCAAAAAGACTATTTTTACAATTTTCCCAAACTTTGTACTATTCTAGCAATTTTTTGTCATTTTGTACTATTTTAACAATTGCCCCTATAAAAATGTAATTTCTTCGATCATTTTTGCACAATATATTTTATGCGATCGGGTGGAAAGTTTTTATGGACATGTGAAAAAAATAGATGTTAATATAGATTATAATTATTGGTTAATTAAAATCCTATGTGAAAAGCTTCATAATCAAGTAACTTCAATTTTTATAAGTAACTAGATTAGGACCCGCATATATACGGGTTTATAATTTAATATTTTATAACCCGTGAAAGAAACTAAAATGAAAAAAAAAAAAAAAATTAAATCACACGTGAAAATAAATAATATACAAATTTAGAAACGAAATTTCCGATGAAGTATATATATACATCGAAAGAAGAATTTAGTGGATCAGATGCACTAAATAGTTTTGGAAACGTTTATTGGACTCTTGATTTTTTGGTATGTAATTGACATACTACCAAATTGTTTATATAGAGGTGATGAATTAGATGTTTTTTTCTTTTAGGATTAGTAATCCATTGTTTAATTTCGTTAATATAAATGGAAAAACTGAGAATTTTTTTATTATTAAGTTTGCTTTTTAGGATAAATTTTAATTTTTTATTTTTCCTTTTTGTTTAGTAACTTTACATTTTAGAATTATGAATCGGTTATTAATTTTTCTGAATTCTTAATTTTTCCTTTTTTATTAATCAATTTTAATTTTTTTCCATTATTAATGTTTATTTATTTTTTCTTTTTTTGTAACTTTGATCTTTATTTTATTATTAGAATCTTGAGACATACAAAGCCGACAGAACATAAGATTTCCCTGGAGATAAAAGCCAGCATAAAACAACATTTCTCCAGAGTCAAACGCCGGCAGAAAACAAATTTTCTGCGGAGAAAAAAGCCCTATGAAAGGGAGACATATGAAATACCAAAACCATACAACCAAGTAAGCCTATAAAACTAAGTCCATTGATGAAAAGGATAAACCGCTACAGAAAATGTAAAGAACCTAGTGAAACTCCTTGCCGAAAATAAGATTTGTCAGATTGAAACCCAGTTTTAGATCCCATTACAAAGCTCCAAAAACGATCGAAGACAAGAGATTACGAAAAAGGCTCAACACCTAACTACTACACGGAAAATTAAAACCCTAGAAGATTTTTTTTTTTTGTAAAAATCAAGTGAAACTGCGACAAGGATGGAGATGCTACTCAATTACGAAACGACAACAAAAATAGCTATGCCACACTGTCAACAGACCTGAAGATCTGTACATCTGGCGCATGTCTCTTCGTAAATCAAACTAGTAACCCAAATTTTTACCACAAACCAACACCATGAATGTACTTCCGCTCCAGCTTTGTCTCGACGAAGTCCACTTCTGATGAAATACATATACTTCTGATAAACTTGCAAACCAACAACATGATAAAGGCTCCCACTGCCGACAACGAAGCGCTAGACACCGGAGCTGAAATCTCTTTTATTCTTTGGCGGCTAGGGCTTCCCTGAGAATGATGACTTTGGCTTTTAGGATAAATTTATATTTTCTATTTTTCAATTTATTTGATAAATTTACCTTTTATGATAAGGAATAGAATATAAATTTAGTAAATTTGTTTTTGGAATTTTTTTTTACACGTGTTGAAATCTAATCGATTGACTTGACATGTGTCGCGATCAGGTGAGTTAGCAACTTTGAAACATTCAGTTTTATATAATAAGATATATATGTGGCAAAATCTAATTGAAATTTCTTTTTACACATGTCAAAATCTGATCGATTGACTTGATACATGTCACGATCAGGTGAGTTAACTTTGAAACATTCAGCTTTATATATATATATATATATATATTATAGCTAATAAATCATTTTTGTAACAAAAATGGTGGTAAAATTATTTCATCATAATAAACAAAATGTTCTCTAAGCGTGTGCCTATACACACATGTAAATAGATTTTACTATTATATTTATTTTTAGTTATTTATATAACTGAAACCATTATTTTAAATTAAGAAATTTTCCTACTTTAATATCATGTTGGGTTTTTTTGTTGTTAATGGAAATTTTATACATAATTTTCTTACTTTTTATAGTTTTTTTATTAACAACAATATTAGAAATTGGAAACTTTCTTAATTTTGAAAAACTATCATGTTGGTTTTTTTGTTGTTTATGAAAATTTTATACATAATTTCTTTTTTTTTTAACAATAATATTAGAAATTGGAAACTTTCTTAATTTTGAATTTTTATGTGGTCCAATAAAATTGATTGTTTAAAATCTTATGTGGACACCCTTAGAGGCATATAACATCAACTTTTATTAGTAATAGATAATATATTTTTGTTGAATTACCAATGAATTTGCAAGGAAAATTAATAACAATTTTCCAACGAAATTTTATACAACCATCTAACGACGTTTAGATAACGTATTATCGAACACTTATTTCACTGTAAAAAATTAGGTACACCATACAAAAAAACATGTTTACCAAATTTATATTTCGATGTTTCGTTATTTAGTATCGATTTTGGCTTGTCATTAATTCGACGTCTATTACCATCGAAGTTACGACACTTTTCCTTTTCGTCGTAATTTTGACGGTATTCAAATTTACGACGATACAATTTTGTCGTAATTTCGATGCTAATTCGTGCCTATTTTACGACGATTGGACGTTGAAATTTTTCGTCATTATATTACGATAATTTTACTTTGAAATGTTTTTTCGGCATTCCATATACTTTGATGTAATATAATTGTTAATTAACAACAAAATAATATCAGTCGTAAAATTCGGTTGCAAACTCAGTGTTTTCTTGTAGTGTTTGAAAACAAAAATCTCTTCAGTTCTCAACTAGAAAACAACACTATATACCAGATTTATCTAACAACAATTGACTAATATGTTTGCATAAGACTATTATAAATGACATCATACTAATGGAAACACAAAAAGATATTAGCAGAGTTGACCCTTGATACAAGTTCATCAAGCATGTGGTTGGAATTTTTGAATTTCTAAATTTTAGAAGGCCAATTTTTATGGATTAATTGGTTCGGAAAGTGTAACGATTGATTAAAATTTCATATTCAAAATTTGTACACAAGCTAAAAAAATTTCTTGCTTCTACACTACAAGAAAACACATCATTTACAATGATCGTATTTGTTGTAAATCAGAGTTTGCATCGACTTTACGACAAAATTCAAATCGTCGTAAATCGATTGACGTAAATTGAATTTCGTTGTAAATTAGCAACGATTAATATTCGTTGCTAATTTACGACGAATTTACAATGATTTTTATTATTTTATTTATTATTCATTTTTTTAGTATAACAATGAATTAGCAACGAAATTAAAAAATAATTACACATTTAAAATAATAAATCGGTGGTGGTTGTGGCCACTGGTGTCGGGCTCCGAGGTGACGGTGGACTCCGCCAGCAGTGGTTCCGACAGCGACTCCGGCAATGGTGGCTCTGGCGACAGTAGCGCATGCGGTGGTGGCGGTAGCTCCGGCGATGGTGGCTCTGGCGACGGTAGCTCCAGCGGTGGTGGCTCTGGCGACGACAATGGTGGGCTCCAGCGGTGAAGGTTGACTAGTCAACTTGTTATTTAATGGTTATAAGTTTGTTACATATATATATTACAAGTGATTTTGCCAAACTTCCGATGTGCGACTGTTGTATTTTTAGTTTAACAACGAATTTATGTCGAATTTGCAATGAATCGTTGTAATTTCATTGTTAATTTAAAAAATAAAAAAAAACGAATTTACGACGAATTTGCAACGAATCGTCGTTAATTCCTCGCTAAGTTACAACGATTTTCTGTTACATTATCGTAATTCCAATGGTATGTGAAATTTATAATATTTAAACAAACTGTTTAAGATGTGAAAATTGTATTAAATGTGATTCTTTTGGCATATATGATGATAATATGATAGTTTTTACTCATTTTTGTATAATTTAAGCTTTGGTGAAAATGATGATAATGTGTTATATGTGATCATAATACTATATGCTATATATATTTTTTTTGACGTTAATACTATATGCTATATATACACTAATTATGTGGAAATTTAGTAAATCAAACATGAAACATAAAACTAAACATTAAATAATAAGATTTTAGAACTTATAAGTATAGTAACTATGATAAAGTATTATTCATTGTTTATTCAAAGAAAACTTGCAATAAATGTTTTTTAAAGTATTTTTCTTTTCAAAAAACCAGTATTCGTTGTAAATTTACAACAAATTTACGGCGAAATTTTTTTTTTTCACAAAATTAAATATTCGTTGTTATTTCGTTGCTAATTAGCAACGAATTTACGATGAATTGTTTTTATTATAAAAACAATATTCGTTGTTATTTTGTTGCTAATTAGCAACAAATTTACGACGATTATTTTTATTATAAAAAACAATATTTGTTGTAAATTAACAACGAATATTTTTTATTATAAAATCAATATTCGTTGTAATTTCGTTGTAAATTAACAACAGATTTACATCGAGTTTTTTTTACGACGAATTCATTGTTAATTCGTCGCTAAAGTTGCGACAACAAAAATCATTCTAAAAATTCGTTGTATAATGACAGTTTTCTTGTAGTGCTAGATTTTTAAATCTCAGGGTCGACTCCGAGTATTAGCCGTATCAGGCAATCTATTAACATTCAAAAGCTGAAACGTTGAAAGTATTTGTGAAAATCACACCTTCTCCTTTTAAAAACTGCAAATCCTTCTTCGCAGACCAAGGAGTACTACATCAAAGATCATGTGTTTTGTTGAAGCCTTGACCGCACGTCTTTTTGAAGACTATTGGATATAAATTGAGGAGCATGATGTATATTTGTTAATAGTAAATATACACAAATATTAAATTTCCTTTAAACTCGATCTCTCCGAGATCTCCTAACAGATACAGCCGAGCCCATAATAGCCAAGGTGAATAACAAACTGGTAAAACTGGTAATATAATGAATAAATTAGAAAACTAGTAAAAATTAGCTAATTTCATCAATTTTAAATGGTCAAACTCAGAGAAAGAATCAACGAGACACAAAATGGCAGTACAAATAAACATTCATTGTTCACCTTTGTAAAACGATTACTAAACTCTTGAAAATGCTAATCCAAAACAACTTATAAGCAACCGACCTTGTAGTGATGCATATTTTGTATTCCTGTTTTTTCCTTGGTTTTCTTAAGTGAAAACAAACTTCTCTTCTTCTTTTTTTAAACATCTTCATTCATTAAAATCCTTATAAAACAGGGTTACAATAGAGGCAGAGGAGTAGTTTTGAAGCGAAGATTTTGCAAGTGAGTCCGCTAGACAGTTAGCGCTCCTCGAGATGTAAGAAAGTTAAAGAATGAAAAAAAAAAAGATAAATTATCAATGGCGTGAAGAATTTCGTAGATTTCTTTTAGACGGATCCCGGAGTTGATAGCTCGAATGAGCTCTTGTGAAACTGATTCAACCAGATCTTGTTCCATCCTTGTGCTTGACCAGCTTTCAGAGCTTCGAGCACCGATGTCACTTCTGCCATGAGAGGGGAAAGAACGAAATCACGAGCTTGAGAGCCTTGAAACATAGCATTTCCAGAATGGTTAGAGAAAATTCAAGCAAACCCCACAGCCTTTGTCTCTGCTTTCCAAGCAGCATTAATGTTGCAGATGATAAGATCAGGTTCAGTTGCGGTGTGTGGCAGCTTGAAGGCCCGATATTGCATATTGGGACAGAAAGTCTGTGCCATTTGTCATTCCCGAGCCTCAATGATAACTTTCACTAGAGTTTCATTTACTGTAAAATGATGATTTTCGAAGAGAACTTGATTTATGGTTGTCCATAACGCCCAATAGATCCAAGGGAATAGAGGTCCCAGACCCACTCCGGATGGAGGCACGTCCAAATCCTTGCAGATGAGAGTGTTGACACAAAATCTGTTGAACAGGTTTGGATCGATTTGTTCCATGAAAAGGGCGATTTCCCAAACCTGAGCTGCGAAAGAGTAGTGGAAGAAGAGATGGATGGTCTTCTCAGGCTCTCCACATCGAATACAGTTGGAGGAGGAGATGGGACCTCGTTTGAACAAACTCTTCTTCCATGTAAACCTTTTCAATACCATATTTCTCACAAAAGAATCAACATTAATCATATGAGAATGTCATCCATCATCCCTAAAATTTTAGAGTTATCTCTTTGTTGATTTCACCAATGACATAACATTCAAAATATCTTGATCTCTTCTTTACAAAGCCATGGACAAGTTATCAGTAAGTCCTAAAAGGTATATCATCATTTGTAAATAGAACACAAAATCAAAGTTATGGAAATATATTAAGAGACCATGTGCTTGATGTCTTTTCGAGTCTTTTGTGCCTTTATTCTGAATATACTTTAGCACATTCAAAGTAGGATAAAACAACTCAACCAAACACAATAGAGTTTTATAGTAAGACCTCCAACGAGTATTTTCTAATCTTTGAAGAGCAACATCTTGATTCAACCATTTTCCAATGGTGATTTAACCATTAGGAATTTTTTCATAAATCGTTTTCCTATGATCCTCTTGAATCATATATTTCCGTTTACATGAAGCTCAAACCACATTCAGCAATCGAGAAATCATATCAAAAAAATTTCAAACATCAAATGTTCTTTTTGTTGGTGAGCAAAACAATGGACATAATATGTTTATGGGTTTTCCTTTATAATTAATGACTTTAATCCATTGATTTTATCCTTCATGTTACTTGCTCCATCATACCATTGTCCTCTCACTTTTTTAATGCTCAAACCAAATTTAGCAAACACATATCAATACAGATTTTAGAGATGTTGAAGATGTCTCAGACACATGCACAATGCTAATGAATGTTTCTTTGATTATTCCACTTTTATCAACATACCGAAATAGTATTATCATTTGTTCTCCATCATAACCTTGTCCTCTCACTCTCAAACCAAATTTAGCAAACACATAATCAATACATATTTTAGAGATGTTGAAGATGTCTCAGACATATGCACAATGCTAATGATTAATATTTCGTTGATTATCCCAGTTTTATCAACATACAAAAATAGTACTGTCATTTGTTCTTTATCAAAAATATCAGCAGACTCATCCACCAACAAACCAAAATATCGTGATCGGTCTCTTCAATAATAGATTTGATAATCTCTTTTGCAGAGCAATTCAAAATATCTCTTCCAATCTTTAGAGATGTTATTTGATTATTTCCAGAAGTATTATCTAATTTTATTAACAAAATGAGTCACTTGAGCTTGAAAACTGGGTTGTGTAAGGTGAGGTTTAAATTAAGAAGTAAAACATGTTGGAGCAACAATATATTTTTGTGGGTTTAGTTAGTTAAATTGAGCTGGTGCAATCTTATTATATAAAGTTGAGTGTATGGGCGTGACACGTAAGATAATTATTAGTTATTATTTTAAATAGACAAAGTAACAAAAAAGCAAAAAAGTGGAAACTAAGAAAATCGAAAAAGTAAAGTAAGAAAAAAACTACAAAATCGAAAAATATAAATTATTAAATCTATATAAGATTTATAATATATAAAATTAGGAAATAACAGTTTGTTGTCAAGTGTTTGATAATTCATTTATGACAAAAATTCAGAGTTATAAACTTTAAAACTAAATCATTACATCAAAACATAAATTTCCTAACATGTTAGAACAATTAAGTTTCAGATGATAATATAATAAATATATTGATTTTATCAATTAGACTAACTTTTAAGTTATATAGAATTTAAAATTTGTTTTGGGAACCCTCTCAATTATTTAAAGTGATTGTTTATGCGTAATATAGATCAATTTTGAATTTTCTTAAATGTGAAATACAAAACGTAATTTCTAGTACGCAAGAGAAGAGATTTTAATCTGAATTTGAAAATTTAAATGACGTCCAAATTTAAAAATTTATGTTTGATTTAATTTGATTATTTAATTGAACCATAATTAGACCAAATGATATGAATATTATTATTAAAAACAGTTTAATTTGATAAAATTTCAAATATTCAAAATTAGTAAATATTTATATTATACGATAATATGGTGGGGCGGGTTAGGGTTATGTTTTTATAATTGCGGTCATTTGCGGGTTGGTTTGTCGAAACATGCAAGATAGCAAGCTGATTCATAAAAATATAATTTGTCATAAAATGACGGGTTAGCCCATTTTAACACTCATAAAAATATAGTTTGTGAAATTTGATTTTAATAAAACAATTGGTTGTGTGGTAATATAAATTCACATAATAACAAAGTTTACAATTAAGACTACATTGATATATACTTAACTAACTCATACTCCTAATCTACTAATACCCACCATATGGTAACATCATATAACTTTTACAACAATTTACTTTTTTGTTAGATAGCAAACATTAAGGTTACAAAATCACATAATCATGAAATTTTTCATTAAACTTTAAGTCAAAACAATTTTCATTAGTGTTTGGTATACATAACGTTTTTATTCAATATAAATTTCACAAAAAAGTAATGTATAAAAATTATTGTCCCGCAGTTCGAAATATAGTATAAACATCAAAACACATATTGCACAACAAATTAACAAAATATTATATTCTCACTAAAAACTTAAGAATTACAAATTCAACATATTTGAATCAATAACACTTAAATTAAATCTTATTTCTTATTTCATCTTTGTGTATTTTAAAATTTAGTTTATAAAAAACTTTCCGCGGGGATTAGAATCTAGTATCATTTAAACCTACACCCATTACGTTTAAGCTAATCAAATAGAATCTTAAATTTAATTATAAATCATACTATAAAATACTAATTTTTTTACTGATTAATCATGCCCGCACACTAACCATCAACAATCTAGTTAATACCTATTTAGTTATCCCAAAAGAAAAGTACTTTGAATAACATTCCTAAACTGATGAGCACAAACACATCCTAAATCTCTTTATACTTGACTAAAGCCCAAAAAATGAACGAACTTTAACCAAGAAATGAATGATCTCAACCCAATAGTATTGGAAAAGTTATGTCCACATAAAGACAAATTAAACAAAGTCGTGAATATGTTTGCTACCTCTAAGCATAATGAAAAAATATATATATTTGATAATGATAGCCAATTAGCATGTGTCATCACTTGCTCCCACGTCAACAAGCTTATTGTCGGTCCATTTAATTAATAAAAAGATGACCATCGTTTTCAAGAAAAAATCTACACAAAAAGTTTCTAATGGCGAAATATTCGAATATTTTCCTTAGCAATTACCATTAGACAACTAAATGGTATTACGCTAATAGTTTTCCCTTATACAAGACTTGTTCCGTTTAAGTCAAAAATTAATTTTCCATATCTAACCACTTTAATTTGAATGATATCATATTTTAAACTCATTAAAAAAACTCAATGAATGCACTATTGAACGATTAAAAGATTAGTTATGTTTATAAAAAAAATAATTACCATTAGATTGATTTTTTAAGTTCTTTAAATACGGTCAAACGAAAAAAGCAACAAAGTTAATACGTCGTCGTTTTGTGTTTCATTCTTCTTCCTTTTTCCCTTAAATAACCGTCGGACTCGTATTTCTCGCCTCCGCCGGCGAACAGTTTTCTCTCTCTTCTCTCTCTCTCTCTCAAATTCGTGGTCTAATTTCTGCCACAAAACCCTAATTTTCTTAAACCCTGAATTTTATGTTGATTCTGATACAATTGCTTCAATTTTGTTGTTGATTTCCGAAGCCATTGTTTTTACGAATCTCTTATCTAGCTGCATTCTCCTGGAATCGGTTTTTAGTCAAGACTCAAAATATACAGTTTGACTCGTTAGCTCTTTCGCTAATTTCTGTAGATTTTTTTTTATGCAATGATGGTGCATAATGGAGGAAACTAAAGGAATCTGTGATCCGGAGAATGGGAGCTCGAGTTACGGCGGAAAACCGCCGAATCCTCTCTCCTTCTCTTCTTCTTCCTCTTCCTCTTCTTCCGCCGCAATTTACAGGCAGAGTTTTGACGGCGACCGCTTTTTGTCGCCGTGTAATAAGAAGTCGCTTGTTCGACACCCATCTCTTGTAAGATTCCTTTCTTCCAATCTTGGTTTTGGGATAATTTCAGGATTTAATTTAGTTGAATTTGTAATAATTGGTTTGCTTTGATCATTTAGTTAAATTGGAGATGCATGAAACTTTGTTATACAATGTTCATTCTAAGTGATTAATAGAAAATCTAATTGTAGTGCAATAAGGAAATATTCCTTTTGAGCCTTAATTATGTAAAAGGCTCTTAGGGTTTTGTAAACATTATTCACAAAGTTAAGAAACCCTAGACGAAAAGGTATTTGCCTCAATTCAAATTAAAAACATATAATCAAAAACAACAATTCTTGTATGAGATGCTTTGAGGTTTCTGACTGCTAAATTTGGTAGGTGAAGACGAAGGTGTCAGATATATCTGTTGAGAACGAGTTTACTTTAGAGAAGAAGAATAAGTCTGAGTTTGAGTTTGTTCCTGCTATGCGTTCTGGAGCTTGGTCTGATATTGGCTCGAGGTCAAGCATGGAAGATGCTTATTTATGCCTCGATAACTTCATGGATAGTTATGGTCTCAAGAATTCTGAGGAAGGACCAAGTGCCTTTTACGGGGTAAACTCTTTCTTTACCTTTCTTGATTTGTACACTTCGTTTTGTTGCCGCAGCTATATAGATGTGAACTTGATTTTTATGTTCTCAGTAGTTTTAGGTTTTCCATGCACAACCTTCTGTTGATATGGAGTTCCTATTCAGATCACTGTGAATGTAATAGAGGTGTGGAATCTCTTCTTATCCTTTTTTTATTTGTTTACATCAGGTATTTGATGGACATGGTGGGAAGCATGCAGCTGATTTTGCGTGTCACCATATACCGAGGTACATTGTTGAGGATCAAGAGTTTCCTAGTGAAATCAATAAGGTGGTTTCTTCGGCGTTTCTTCAAACAGACACCGCCTTCTCAGAGGCTTGTGCATTGGATGGGAGCCTTTCTTCAGGAACTACTGCTTTGGCAGCTATTCTCTTTGGGAGGTTTGTTTGCTAATTCAACTCTTATTATCTTTCAGTTACGTATAAACGACAACTACCTTGACTGCATCGGTAGGCTAGCAATGTGCAGGACATTCTCTTTATTGTTGGCCAACTAGTTGTGTGATCATCTTTTGAGGAAAATTGTTATTCTGAACGTTGTCTCCCGTATAAGTTGTTCTCTACTTAGCATTTACATCTTGATTAAGTAAGAAAGTACTGGGGAAAGATGCATTTTATCCTCAACTGCGTAGTATGCATAGTCTTGACCTTGAGAACAATCCCGTACCACTAATTCGCTTGTAGATGTTACTCTCTGCCCTTATTTGCTGCTGCTATACCGTAGTTATTGTCCCAGCTTTACATTTTCTTCCTTTGGTTGAAGTTTGTATATCAATGCTCGGATACAGGTTATGGTCTTCTAGTCTTGTGTCATATTCATACTATTTTTTTTTCCCGGTGTGAAACCGGATTTTTCTACTTTGTTACAGGTCATTGGTGGTGGCAAACGCTGGAGATTGTAGAGCAGTCTTGTCCCGTCAGGGCAAAGCCATTGAAATGTCAAAAGACCACAAACCTATGAGCAGTAAAGAGAGAAGACGCATCGAGGCATCAGGTGGATATATATACGATGGCTATTTAAACGGGCAACTTAATGTGGCTCGTGCGCTCGGTGACTTTCATATGGAAGGCATGAAGAAGAAGAAAGACGGCTCTAACGGTGGACCTCTCATTGCAGAGCCTGAGCTCATGACAACTAAACTAACCGAAGAGGACGAGTTCCTCATAATTGGGTGCGATGGGGTTTGGGATGTGTTCATGAGCCAGAATGCCGTTGATTTTGCTAGAAGGAGACTGCAAGAGCACAATGACCCGGTCATGTGTAGTAAAGAGTTGGTTGAGGAAGCTTTGAAGAGGAAGAGTGGGGATAATGTGACGGCGGTGGTTGTGTGTCTTCAGCCACAGCCGCCACCGAACTTGGTTGCACCAAGGTTGAGGGTTCAACGGAGCTTCTCGGCGGAAGGTTTAAAAGATTTACAGAGCTACTTGGATGGCTTGGGTTGCTAATTAGGACTGGGAGACATGGGGATGGTGACGAATGATTGATTCTCTGTTTTATTTTTGTCTTTTGTTACAATTTATAGTTTTGGAGGGTTTTTTCTTGTTCTGTTAAATTCTTGCAATTTGAGTAAGTTATATAACATGAGGCGGCATACAATAATTTAATGTTTTATAGGATTTATTTTTGTCATACTTCACTTGATATGCTTTTGCATAATGATAATTTTATCAGTCTCATTTGTTTTGTAATTCCCGGTTATGTAATTTATAACATAAGAACCTTATTTGGCACTTCACAAAGAATTGGCTTCGATTGATGATTATCATGTATCTTGAAACATCAGTCTTGATCTTATTTGTTTCGATCACGTATAAACAGAGTGAGTGGACTTAAATATTTATATCGATGTATAGGATGCCCAGTCTTCTCAATGATACTTGAATTTCCTTGAGAGTAAGATGACTTATTTGATTGGGTTACGTGCTAGAAGCGCTTGGATCATCAACTCCTAGCTCCACCATTTATACCGGATGATCTGGTCAAGTCACTAAAATACAATAAAGATTTAGATAAGTGGTGATATTTTCCACTGTAAAATTAGACCTATTTCTTGAATCGGTCTATATGACCAAAATTAGATTAAACAAACGTCGCTACGAAATTTGCCTAAATTATTCATAGGTGGCACTAAGAAATAAGTTTTAAGAGATGATATTTAACCTCAATTTTAATGGATTTAGAAATATTTGTAGGATTTATAAATCTTTGTAAAATTTACGTATTTTCAAATCTAACATGTGGATTTTAATTAATATTTATAAATCCGTAGATTTTTTTTTGGATTTATGTGTTTGTATTTTTAACTTAGATATTAATTTAAATCTACTCAAATTCATTGTGAAATCGAATCCATTAGTAAATCTAGTAGAATTGAATAACACGTGATTTAAATTAGTATTTTTATAAATCATATAACCAATAACAATATTTAAAAATGAATTTTAAAATTAGAGATTCAATAATTTGGATTTCCAAATTCATTAAAATTTATAAACCAATAAACCCCACTAAAATTGTATCAAACCGGAACAACAAAACCAAAAAAAAACTATACCGGATTTGAACCGTAAACCAGATTTCCATTTTTATTATAAAATTACTACAACTTGTATCAGTGTGTGGCTGTGATAAGTCAAGAAATAAGAGACGACAAAAACAAAAACAAAAAGTCAAGAAATAAGAAACTTCCGTCAAGTTGGATCAGAAGAAACCGAGAAACAACGGTGAAATCTCTAGGCAGTAGATTAGTCACGTCAAGTGACAATAAATTGGACCCAAAATGTAGTCAATGGTTGGAATTTTCAACGAAGGGACTGGGACTATGTACTGTCTTTATATGCTCTTAGAAAGATAAGATTGGTTTTTCAAGAGGCACCTTTTAAGGTCTTTCTTGTGTTTCTTGTGTTTGGAAGCAAAATTGTGAACATCTTTGCCCAGAAATTTGTTATTTGTGAAATGGAGTCGATGGTAAAGAAGTTGAAGGAGAATCTGAGATCTGTGTCTTCCAGGAAAAAGAAGGAAAGAAGGTGGTTCTTGGACAACGGAAGCATATTCTTGAAAGAACTCATTGCTGATTGTAACGGTAAATCCATTCCTATACGCAGCTTTTCTTCTTACCAGATCCTTCAAGCCACCGCTAACTTCGATTCCAGTTACTTTGTCTCTCGAGACTCGATCTACGAGTGGTTTAAAGGTATCATCGAGGATAAGTCTTACTTGATCAAAAGATTCTACTATGATTATATCGAACACAGAGTTAAAGATCAGGCCTGCAAAGACAGTGTCTTGTCTGCTCGGATGAGCAATCACAGCAACTTTCTGAAACTGGTTGGATGCTGTTTCGAGTTTAGTTTTCCCGTTTTTGTGTTTGAATATGCAGAACATGGAGCTCTGAATCCGCGAGGGCGTATTATGGTTAATGGGGAGGAGTCTATGTTGCCATGGAATGTACGGTTGAAGATTGGAAAGGAGATAGCAAACGCTGTGACTTATCTTCACATGGCGTTCCCGAAGATCACTATACATAGAGACATTAAGCCAACTAATATATTCTTGGACAAGAATTGGACCGCAAAGTTGTCTGATTTCTCGCTCTCCATAACGCTCCCCGAGGGAAAATCAAGAATAGAAGTTGAAGACATTGCAGGAACAGTTGGGTACCTCGATCCATTAACGCATACGTATTTTGTGACCGAATATACCGATGTGTACAGCTTTGGAATCTGTTTGTTGGTTTTTCTCACTGGAAGATCGGCTAATTTCGATATATCTAATAGAGATCCTCAAGGTATTCTTTTCTATGTGAAAGGGTTATGTGAGAATGGGAAGCTCGATGAAGTAATTGATCCAATGATGGCCAACGACATCACAAGTGGTCAAAAATCGCAGGTGGAAGCTTGTGTGGTTCTGGCTTTGAGATGCTGCGAGGAGAGAGATGAAGACAGACCAAAGATGATCCAAGTAGCTAAGGAGCTCAAGCGGATTGAAAAATCATTGAGAAACTCTAGCTAGAGACCCTCGAGGAACTTGTTTGAGATATGTATTGTTTTGAGATGTTTTCTTAGAAAGATATGATTGATTTTTCAAGAGGCACCTTCTAAGGTCTTTCTTGTTTTTGGAAGCAAATTGTGAACATCTTTGCCCAGAAATTTGTTATTTGTGAAATGGAGTCGATGGTGAAGAAGTTGATGGAGAAACTGAGATCTGGGTCTTCCAGGAAAAAGCAAGAAAGAAGGTGGTTCTTGGACAACGGAAGCATCTTCTTGAAAGAACTCATTGCTGATTGTAACGGTAAATCCATTCCTATACGCAGCTTTTCTTCTTACCAGATCCTTCAAGCCACTGCTAACTTCGATTCCAGTTACTTTGTCTCTCGAGACTTGAACGACGAGTGGTTTAAAGGTATCATCGAGGATAAATCCAATGCAGATATTCTTAGCTATGTGAAACGGTTATGTGAGAATGGGAAGCTCGATGAAGTAATTGATCCAATGATGGCCAAAGACATCACAAGTGGTCAAAAGTTGCAGGTGGAAGCGTGTGTGGTTCTGGCTTTGAGATGCTGCGAGAAGAGAGATGAAGACAGACCAAAGATGATCCAAGTAGCTAAGGAACTCAAGCGGATTGAGACATCATTGAGAAACTCTAGCTAGAGGCCCTCAATAAACTTGTTTGAGATATGTATTGTTTTGAGATATCTTTGCGGTGTAAGCATCACAAGAAAATGATTGAAGATGAGAGGTAAGAAATATCTAAGAAATAAAATGTCTTTGCATTATGAAGTATGGATACTCAGATTCTTACATACAACATATATCGTGAAAGAAAGCTGGAAAACGAGAAGATCATAACAACTTTTCACTACTAAGACTGCATAATAGATAGATAGATAAATCTGTTTTGAGTCTCACCAGAAGTTTGTATATATCATCAAATAAGTTTTTCTATTTTCTTGAGTTCTCTTGCAACATATATCATGTGGTGCATATTGTCTCCTGGTCTGAATCTTACACATCGAAAAGCAAGTTCAACGAATGCGGAAGCAAGTAACGGTATATATGTACCGATGGTTTAACATAATCATAACATAATCATATGTACCGATGGTTTCAACTCTTTTGGGAAGCACGGTAGACAATACTATTTGTGGCCAGTAATAGTAACACCTTACAATTTGCCGCCATTTTTGTGTATTTTTGCAGCCATTGATTTATGAACTGCGAATGTTATGGGACCTAGGTGTTGAGGCATTTGATGTTTCTTGTTAGCAGAATTTCGTCATGCGACGGATGTATACTTAGCAATTTTTTTTTGAGTTTTTGGAATGGTTACACTTAAGTACATCAAATGTCTAAGTTTATAAAACTTCCACATAACTAATACATTCCACATAACAAATATCTATTACAAGTACAAGTACATATTTTACAATGCGAAGTTTATAAAACTACTCTGAATCCGATGATGAGTACTCTGATTCTCCTGAATCCTCAAATACCCGATCGTCTACATGTTTGGTGAAATCAACAACAAGTTTGACCTCAAGGGAATGCTCGATTGAACCCAAACCTACGAAGCTTTGTTGGAGGGGTTCATCATCGGACATCCCATGAACCCTATCCCTCGGGTTTATCGATGTGACTGTAATTCACGGGTCTTGCTTGTTTGTCACTCGAGGATAGGGAATATAGCATACATACACCATGTAATAAAGTCATATAAAAATTTAACCACGGTAATGCAAAAATAGTAACAAATAAACGTAAAAGAATAAAACAAATATGGTCTGCTTGTGAAGCAAGTACGAATGGTTCGTATTTCTGGAGTCGCCTTCTGCTATGTAATGATGTAACACCAAATTGGTCGTGTCGCACACCGCTTCCTACTAATGGGTTGTACCAGTCGCATAAAAATGCAACGCATCGCAAGCCGAGTATTCCCGCGGATAGTGAACATCGAAAATCTCACATAGGACACCATAGTATACGAGATCACCGGACTGAGTAGATACACCGTAATCTGAAGTTGACCCACTCCTATCATCCCGAAGAATCTTAAAAGCGTAGCCCCGTGTGCTATACATCACATGTGACTGCACGGTTGCTAGTGGAAAGCGCACAATTTCTTCTAACCACGTGAGAAATATTTGTCTGTTAGCCTTCTCTGTCGTGACCTGCACGAATAAAATAAAAAATGTGTAAAATAAATCATTCATTATATATGATAGTTAAAAAGAAGGCAATTAAAATACTTACATAATCTCTTAACCAACGTCCAAACTCTTCCTGTTTGAACTCGATTAGCTCGTCCTCTGTTTTGTTCGGAAATGCAAAACGTTGATATGCCATATACATCCTGTGAGATTGAAGTGATCATCACGTTAACATATATATAATCAAGGACCCAATAAGTAATTAACAATTTGGTTCAATATAATACCTCTTATATTCATCAACTCCGTCGCAGTTTGCGAGAATATACATATGCAAATGCTCTCGCTCTTGTGCTGAAAGTCCCCACTTCTTGCCTTTTCCACTAAGTCGTCCAATTTCTAAGAATATATGAGGAACATCGACCGGATAGAAAAGTATTATGCCTCTGTCATCATGTTGAGCTGGTCTACGACTCTTCGTTTTGACTTGTGATGGAAAGTAGAACTCGGCAAAATGTGAGGTTTCTTCATTGATGCTCTGTGCGACAATAAAACCCTCCGCTTTGCTCAAAATTTTCACCTTATTCTTTAGATGAAACATATACCGTTCGAAAGGATACATCCAACGGTATTGAACCGAGCCCTCAAATTCTGCTTCTCGAGAGAGATGAATTGGTAGATGTTCCATAACATCAAAGAAGGAAAACGGAAATATCTTCTCCAAATTGCAAAGGATTACGGGTATATTATTCGCAAGGTTGCCGATACCGTCTGATGTAAGAGAGCGCGAACATTTATCTCGGAAAAATGCACCAATCCCTGCATAATACGAATAGCAAATATGAATAAATAAATACTAAAGTATTGTGTAAAGTATTGAAAAATTAATTTCATGGTTGTACCTACAATTGCTTCGTGGACATTACGTGGTAGAAGACATGCAAATGCAAATGGAAGGAGGCGCTGCACACAACATGGCAATCATGACTCTTCATCCCTGTAAACTTCCCTTCTCCATGATCAACGCAGTTCCGAAGGTTAGATGCGTATCCGTCTGGGAATCACACTATCGGTAATCCAGTTAAAAAAATCGGCCTTTGAAGGTTCATCCAACCGAAAAGCCGGGACAGGAGGCGTCCCGTCCCCTGTCACATGTAATGCTTTACGAGAACAAATGTATGGCAAGTCCAATCTAGAGTTCAGATTGTCCTTCGTCTTCCCTTGGACATTGAGAACGGTGTTCATAGTGTTATCGAAAAAATTCTTCTCAATGTGCATGACATCCAGATTATGCCTCAAAAGATGGTATTTCCAATAAGGAAAATCCCAGAAAATACTTCTCTTGCGTCAATTATGTACGTTGCCACACCCCAAATATACCCTAAGTCCGTCGGAAATTTCCGACGGATTTCCGACAGATCTGGGTACTTCGACACGTGTCGGTTGACTGGCCAATAGAAACATATGCAGGGAATATACCGTATATTCCCAAATCCGTCGAAAATTTCCGACGGACTTTGGGTTTTTCGAGACCGCGGGAAGATTGACCGCATAAACATGGCCAATAGATTTATTATTCGCGAACTGTCTTCTTCCTCATTTTTCTCTTTTTCTTTCTCTTTCTTACGGATTTTCTCCGACTTCTCTCTCTAAAACCGGTCGATTTCGGAAGTTTTAAGTCCCAATCTCTCTAAATCCTTCATTCATCACCATCAATCAAGGATAATGTGTAAGTGTTTATGTTTTTTTTTGTAAATCTTGTTAGTTTTGTTAGGTTGTTAGTTTTTTGTAATTAGTTTTGGAATTAGATTGTTAGGGTGTTAGATTGTTAGATTTAGTTTTGGAATTTGATTAGGGTTTAGGATTTAGATTTAGGTTGTTAGTTTGTTAGTTTGTTAGTTCGTAATTTTAGGGTTTAGATTTTATATTTAGATTGTTAGTTTTATATAAATTTTAGTGGTTTTGTATAAAAAATTAGGTTGTTAGTTTTGTATAAATATTAGAATAATATAAAAAACGTTTTTGTATAAATATTATAATTATATAAAAAACGTTTTAATAAAAACCATATGAGATTTTTTTTGAATTTTTTGGAAATTTTGAATTTTTTTTTGAATTTTTGGAAATTTTCGGGAATTTTGAAATTTTTGGAAAATTTGAAATTTTTGGGAAATTTGAAATTTTTGAAAAATTTGAAAATTTTGGGAATTATTGAAAATTTCGGGAATTATTGATTTTCCTTGAATGCATATATTTTTTGAATTTTTGGAAGTACTAACGATTTTCTGTTTTTCCCGCATGAATAACGAGGACTCACTACGTTTAGGCGGCGGCTCCCAAGGACGCCGTTCTCGGGGTTCTCGGGGTTCTCGGGCTACGCCTTCTGGCTGATCGAGCTTGGGAACTGAAGTCCCGGAGTCCCAGCAATCCGCTGCTCGGAGCCGGATTGCTATCGAGGATCTTGTCCATCAGCCCAACCGGAACCATTGCATCCGTCTTGACCCGAAGTTCGAGGACGGGACTTTGTAAGTGAAATTTCTATTATTATTTCAATTTATTTAGATTTTGAATCTTAACGTATTTAATTCTTTTTTTTTAATGTTTTCAGGTTTAAGTTGTCGCCTGACATCACAAAGGCGATCTTGCGGATGCTCCACAACATGTTGGACAAACCGTACGAGAAGTACTCGGACATGCCTGCCGACGAGAAAGACTTGTGGCACCAGACTTTCGCGGTAAGTAATTTATGGATTTTTCTTCTTTTTTTAGTTCATTTTGTCAATTATTTTCGAAAAGTAACATTCTGTTTTTTTTATGTAGCAAGATTTCATGTGGCACCATACGCAGACGAGGACGGTTATTGGCCAATTCGACAAGTATGCCGCACTTTCATACTCGAACCACATGTACGAGTGGGAGCAGAAGTGGAAGCACAACAAAGACAAGCCGAAGGACCTCGACGACGACGTCTGGAAGGGCTTCTGCGAGTACTGGAGTAAGCCTTTGACGAAGACGCTCTCCAAAAAACAGTCGAAGAACTGGAAGAGCGAGCGAGGAGGAAAGGGGGTCTACATTCACAACGGAGGCGCAAAGACCGTCGAACGCGAGGCGATAGAAATGGTAAGTATAATTTCAATTTTTATTTACTAATTTCGTTTCTATTATTATTTACTTAACAAAATTTCACAGGCGAAGGCAGACGGCAAAGCTTCCGACTACCTTAAAGTGATCGAAAAGTGGCACACCAACAAAAAAACTGGTGTGATCCAAGACCCGGGCATGCGTGAGCTTGTAGAGATCTACAAGAAGAAGAAGGTGGACAAAGAAGTTTCAATGTCGCAGCTCCCTATCGAAGGATCGTCGTCCTCAAACGAGTTATCCCGGGAAGAGATCAATGAGATTGTTCTCTTCGTAATTTGATTTCTTTTCATTAATTTGTTTTCTTCGTAATTTCATTAATAATTTTTATAAACTTTTGTAAGAAACTCGACAAATCAAAGGTCGATTCGCTGGGTTAGGCGGACTTCCGACCCCAGAATCTTCTTCCTCAGTGCCTCGATATGCTTCAGAGTACAAAAAATAAATCGAGAGGCTCAGCCAAACGGTGAAGACCGTGACATGAAGGTCAAGGAGTTAGAGTCCGCACACAACTCAACCCGTCAGGAGCTCACCACTTTGCAGGCGACCATGAAGGTGGCCATCCCCCAAATTTTCTGTTTTTTTTTATAAGATTCTTTTTTGTAAGAATTTTTATGATTAATGAATTTTTTAATTAAAAAAATTTAATATTTACAAATTATTTAAATATTTAGAAAAAATTCAAAATTATTAAATTAATTATTATTAAAAAATATTAAAAATACAAATTATATATTTCTGTAGGAAATCCGTGGGAATATACTCCGTCGGAAAGTCGTTTGAAATAATTCCGACGGCTATCCGATGGATTGCCGACAGAATATTCCGACAAAGATCCGTCGGAAATAAGGCCTGTCGGAAGTCTGTCGGAAATATTTCCGACGAGTTTCCGACAACGTTCCGACGTTTAGTTTTGATCAAACTTCTGTCGGAATATCCGTCGGAAATACGCCCGTCGGTAATCCGTCGGAATGGTCCGACCTATTTTTGCTGCAACTTTACGTCCAACAAAACGGAACTCGTCATGGGCATGTTTCGAATAAGTCACGTCTGGTCGTCGCAACGCAATCGCAAATCTCGTCTCCGACATCGTCACCATTACATTGTCGCAAACATTGATACAAGCATCTTCACCAACATACGATGCAAGGAACGATTTGTGATGAGATTACATCGGTTCTTTGTAACCGTTCCCTCTCTATTTCGTAGAGCGTTTGTCCGATGCCCATCACAATGGTGTTGTCGGTGTTATGTCTCCGATTGCGTCTTCTTTTCTCCATTTAACCAATTAATAATGATTGGTCCGAGATCGAAATGGCGCTCTTGGTAGTTTTTATTACTCTTCAATGTATGGTTTGGAGATGTAATTTGGGTTTTCAATCCATGCATCATCAGTTTGTGGGACAACAGTCATAGCCAACTTCTAGAAAGAATAAAGTTTTTTTGGGATCGAATCGGACCATAGCCAACTTACGACGGAAATTAATTTCCAACGAGCTGGATCCGACGGCCTTTTTCCCGTCAGAAAGGGCATTTTCCGACGGATTTCCGACGGGAACTGCCGCCGGAAATCGCCTGTTTTCTTGTAGTGGATATACTAGCTCACTCTATTTGAACTTAATCTAAATTTAGTTTTCTTATCAAGGTTTTAGGCGAGACAACGAATCATACATCTAGGACATCTTTTCCTTTTTACCACTCTTTGTTGTCCTAGATGGCCAGTTCATCTTTAGCTAGTACCACACCCCAAACCTTAGCCACCATTTTCGAACCTCATACTTGTTTCTCTTGTTGTCTTATGTGCATATATGTGCAAAAACGCCAGAGAGGGAGGAATGACACAGTTTTCAGTCACTCGAGAAGACGAAAGACGAGATGGATTCGGTTATGGAGGTATCAACAAATTAAGCTTAAAAGTTTCCTTTGAAATCTTTTATCACTGGTAATTTTTGTCCTCCCTAAGACTCCCGTTTAAAGGCGTTTCCATTTCAAAAAAAAATAAAATAATAATAATAATAATCGAAAGGAAAGGAAACAAAAGCTTAAGAGTCTTAGGGTAGTCGATATTTTTATACCAAGGCAACCATGTTTCGTATGTGGAGTAAGAAGCCATTCAAATCATTACCCAGAGAAAGATCTAAGTCTGGGGGAACGGCAGAAAAGTTCCGAGGAAGGAGAAATTTGCAACAACACTTATGCGAGTAAGAAGTGACTGGAAACTGTGGATTTCAACAGCTCCATCCTCTCTTGTTGTTTTGCATAATATCTAGCATTCTCCGGTGGAATTACGGTAACCCGAAACACTTTTAACCTCACCTCTAAAATGCCCTTAATGCCTAGCCTTGATTGTCTTGGTTAGTATTTTTGATAAGAACCACACAACCCTTAATGAATATTAAGAGCTAGGTGACTGAAAGTTAGAGTTTAAGTGGTTAGATTTTCGCATGACAGATACCGTGGACTAGCGTTGGAGTACTTTTGTGAGAATTTTCTAGACTAAGTCCCGATTGATGCATTAGGTTGGTTATGGTTTAGAAGGATGGTCACTGAGGTTTTTGTTAGTTCCTACGTTTTCGAAAACTTCTTTCTGAGGACAAACTTCTTTCCGAGGACAAACAAAGATCTAAGTCTTGGGAGTTGATAACACCAGTTTTTGACCATTTTTATGGATCGCTTTCATATCTCTTGCAGGTGTTTTAACTCCGTTTTCAATGGTTTTCAAGTGATTTCCATGTTTTAAAGTTTTGAAAGACATTTCAGGTAACTTGGGATAAAATAGTGCATTTCAGAACAAAAGTACGTTTTTGGATAAACTTGGACCGTCCGAAGTCTTGTGATCAAAGAAGATCTTCTCACCGTCCGATCACCCCCAAATTTGGACACAAAAAAGTAGAGACAACCAGCTTTCAAATTCAATTGGGTTGGAGACGATTCAATGGTTGGATCCTTAAATATACATGAAGCACTCAAGGCAGACGAAGCTGCCTTGAAGCGAGAGGCACCGCGGGCAGAGGAGTTGCACCCGCGGCCAACCGACGTTCCGCCGCGGCCAAAGACCATTTCGCCGCGGGTCGAGGTCACGCACCCGCGGCCAGCTCCTGTTTTGATCCTGAGGCCCATTTTCAAGCCCAAGTTAATCCCGTCACTCATTAATAAAAACCCTAAACATTCCTGACGAAGGGGAAGACTATATATGCTCGTTTTAGGTTATTCAAAGAGGACAGCTCGGTTTTAGACAGAAGAAGAGAGAGAGAAAGGTATGCGACACCGGAGGAAGAGGAGGATGCGCGAGGAGATCATCATTCGATCTCCGTCTGCACCCGTGTTCTTCATTCTTCACTTTTTATCTCTTTGATTCTGCAACCCCTTATTACTTTTATGATGTTTTGTTGCACTATGATTGAGTAGTTCCCTCGTTGGGCATAGGGATCCCAAGGGGCTCTCATGGATCGATTTATTATTAAGCTATTAGATTAAGACTTCGATTAGGGTTATTCGCTCTATCCTTATTGTTAATGCTTTTGCTTGATTAATCATCTTTGCAATTGAACTTAGGTATTTTTAGAACTACGAAAGTACTGGATCTATATGCTTGACCTAGGGTAGACGAGTAAAACCGTCACAAGATACGAAAGTAGACTTGTTGAGGGGTTGTGAGCGTTAACGAACTTGTTTGTTCATCATAACTTTCTGCGCGGCCAGAGACGAAAGCTACTGGTCGAGTATATAAATTATCGGTGTGTAGGATGTACGAGAGTAGGCTACACACACTATAGTGTTCCAAGTTCAAGAACCAATGAACGACAAAAAGTCGTCTTAAATATCTTAATCAATCGCTTATGATAATCGACCGTGATTCCTAAAGAGTTCTCGAATGCCTAGTGTTTTGTTTAATTGTTTGCAACCTTGTTTATTTTACTTTCTAGTTTAGATTTTAGTGACACAAAACCAAATCCAAATTATTTATGTTCTAGTTTGATTTAAGTATCCGATTGATTCGTACCAAAACAACAAAATCTATGTGGTTCGGCCCCTAAATACTACAACGCACATCTGTGCACTTGCAGACATTTATGATTATAAATATAAAACCTGAAGCTTAGTTATATCTGTACGCATCAGTCTCAAGTCTCGGGTCTCGGTAGATGGGCCTACGGTCGAAAGATGAGATTCTTTTTGCAGCCCACTTTGATTTTGTATATGATCAATACATAATTAAATTCGGTCAAGCTGAAAGTCTCCTCATAAATACAAAAATTAATTCAGATTAATTGAAAATTTTGTAACCACTCCTCTCCATAATGGCTCAGATTAATGGTAGATTAATTGAGCATTATTCTCCCTATTTTTAGACCGACAAAAAATGGTGTCTCTCATTTTCTTCCATGAAATGAAAAATCAATCTCTTCACTTTCTTCTTTTTTTCTCTAATTGTTTCTATGAGAGTACAACACAGAAAAAAGCGTTCATTAGCTTATGTTCTCGGGTTGTGCGAGATAGAATAGTTGCAGTTGTATCCTGGGATTTGGAACACCATGCAACCGTCACACTACATGGCGTTTACAGAATTAAGGAAAGAGATTCGTCTCGACTCTGCAAATCATATTTCTAATTTATGTATCGGTATCATCTTTATATTATGTTTATCGATTTATTCATGTCATTTCTTTACAATATCAGTTTGCCCATGTTATAGAAATTGCGTTCCTACAATCTTAATTCCGTAAAATTTCGTTTTTGCTTATTGCAATAACGAAAACTGATTATTTTTTGAAGTGTTTTGTTATAAAATAAGGAATTTAGATCTCCAATCTGTCTCCGATCAATTTTTTGATCTGTTTCAGATCATCTTTGGTCTGATATTTGTTGTTTATTCAACAAAAAATTGGACAAATCATTTTCTTAATTTAATTATTTGGTTATGCAATTTAATTGATTTAAATTGCTAATTTGTTGAGCTTCTGATTTTTTTTCTTCTTCCGTGTTGGTTTAGAGAAAAAAAAAATTGAAGTAAATAATTTCATTTGCAAATGATATTGTTGAATTTTTAATCTAGTAATTGCTGAATTATTTGGTTTAATTCTTCAGATTTTCTGCAATTTATTCTCATTATTTTGCAGATTTTTCTAGAATTTTCAAAATAACCTGATTGTTCTCGAGGTGTTTTCAATCGGATCTTTATCGTGTTTGAGACAAAACTGTTTCAATCTCGTTTAACGTTTATTGTCTCAGGCTTGCTTTTGGTTCAATCCTGGTTCCGGTTCACGGTTATGGTTTAGTTTTGACATGTGCTATTTCCGTAGCAACAAATCAAACCAGTTCTTACTTAAATTATTTGCTTATTGTTCCAGATTTATTTTACTATTTCTGAAATAATTTGATTTAATTTCATCTGGGGTGTACTTGCAATAAGTCGTATGAGACTTAAATTGCATACGTTTCGTCTTTCCATTCAATTGAATTAAATTGGATTTCTGAATTTAATTAATTCTGAAAATTTGAATTTAATTATTTTTTAATAATTTACTCTTTATGTTTAAATTATTTATTTTCTATTGAATTTTTAATATTTTTGGTATATTGGTTTAGGTTTGTTTGTATGCGAATCGAATCGAAATATATGACCGAAATGAGAACGTTAACAAAAACGTTTGAGTTGGCAACAAGTATGGTGAGTCGACATCCCATATTGGGAATGGTCTGCCACCTATGACCTTATGTGTTATACGGACTGAAATTCTGATGTTTATCCGAATGTTCAGATCCTATGTACACCAATAGCGGTGGAGGTGTTATGGTTACAGGTCTAGTGAGTCGACGCACCAAATTCAGTTTGGTAGTTGTCTACCATATGTGACTATGCCAAATTCTGATTTTTATCACATTGTCACTTAAGTGCCGAGTGCTGTAAGCGCATGACTAATGCTAGACAAGTTTGATGGAACTTGATTCATAATGTCGTAGCGGAAGATGTTTATCTCTCTGACCATGCCAAAACTAGAGAAGTAACTCAAGGAGGATAGCATATGCATCCTCTTGAGAATACTAACGTGAGAAATCTAGTCTATGTTGAATCTTGTACCAATGAGGACGTTTTGTGTAAAGAGTGGATCAAATCCGTCTGATCAAACTGCTGTATAAGTCTACAGTGAGTTGAATACTTCTAAGAAATTTTGAGTTTCCTTAATAAGAAGTACAAGTCTAAGAACATATGTTCTAAGAAATTCGCAATGACAAAATTTCTGATTGCTGATGCATAAGATAATGGCTGAAGGGATGTCAATTTCTTTGACATACCAGCTTTGTTGTTTACTTGAGAAATTTCCATTATCTTGGAAAGATTTCAAGGATTATCTTTTGCATAAGCTAAAGACTTGATTGTCAGGCAGCGGATTGAATCTACAAACCGCAAAGCATAATGTGTTCACATTATCATAATGCGAAAGTGGTTGGGCACAAGAACAAGGGGAAACATAAGGTTCTTTTGAAAACCTCCACTAGCTTCAAAAAGCAACATGCTTAAAAGAAGTTCAATGGAAAATGTCACAAAGTGTGACATGATAGGTCACAATACTGACACATGTCGTAGCAATGATAACAAATGTCGTAGCAAGATTGACCACGCAAAGACAATGGGATGTCCCAGACCAATCTGACTGAAATTGACACGTGTAGTGTAGTTTCTAAAGTTAATATGGTTGGGAATAACCAAATTGAATGGTGGCATTACGCTGCTACCACAATGATATATATTGTGATAGATGTGTGTACTTGCTAAGAAACATGAATATGGCTTTGAAAAGTTCAAAGCATACAAGATGAAATTTTAAAACCAAATTGAGAAAACTATGAAAATAGTTATACGTGATAAAGGTGGCAAGTTTGATGAGAATTAAATGCGTTTTTAAGAGAACATGGCATTATTCGTCGGAAAAACTTCACTTTATTCAATTGAATCTAAGGGAGTTGCGGAAGAAAAATTCTGAACTCTTAGTGAGATAATGAATGCAAAGATGCATGATTCTGAGTTATCTCAAGAAATGTGGGGGGAAACGTTGCTTACCACATAAAGTTATTGGCAAGACGCCATATGAACTTTTGGAGAGCTAAACTACATCCGTACAAATACCTGAAAGTGTGGGGGTGTCTGGCAAAAGTCGTAGTATCACCTTCTAAAAGGTCACAATCGGACCTAAAATGATGGATTGTATTTTCATCGGATATGCACACAAGAATAGTGTTTATCGGTTTCTGGTTCATAAATCAGACGTACCGGATATCAATGTTAATACAACCATGGAGTCAAGAATTGCAAATTTCTTTGAGTTCGTGTTTCCGTGTAAGGATAAAATCCGATGCGAACACGTGAAGAAAGAGATGCAAACTCCTCTATAAATGAGCGATTACTTCTAGCACATCGTGAGATAATGCAGAAGAATTCGTACATCTTTTGGTAAAGATTTTTTAACGGTTTTTCTCCGAGAGAATGCACCGTGAATTTTCACTAAAGCCATGTCTACACCAGACAAAACCTTTGTGGAAGGAAAACGTCATTAGTGATATCAACTCCATTATAAAAAACCATATTTGGGAGATACTTGATAGGTCACAAGGGCTTAAAGTCCGAGGGTGTACATGGATTTTCAAAATTGAAAACTAATGCTTAGTCGAAAAGACACAAAGTCTATTGACTTGTGAAGTCTCTGTTTGGGCTTACAAAAGCTCTGAAACAGTAGCATGAGATATTTGACATTGTCAAATAATTTTAGCATCAATTAATGTGATAAGTTCATATACATCAAAAGTATTCAGCACGGATCCATTTTGCTCTGTCTGTTTGTATGTAAATTACATGATCGAACACACTAAGATTGTTCTTAGTGTGAGGTTTGACATGTAAATACATGGGTCGAATGAATGTGATTCTAAAGATTAAGATCACTAGATATTCCAAAGAAATAATCATTTCTAGATTCATTATGCTAAAATGATATTTTGAGAGATTAAAGATCTACTCAAGTGTGATCGGAAGTCTGAAATACTTAACAGATTGTACCATACTCATTATGGCGGACTCAGTCCATGTACTAAGTCGCTACACGAGTAATCCAGGTTGTAAATACTGGAAAGCTATAACTAAAGTATTGAGCTACGCGATATACTAAAATTTATGAGTTGCACTATGGTAAAGAACCAATAGTTTTGGAATGATACAATTATGTTAATTGGTTATCGGCTTCTAGAAACTAATAGTCCACAAGTGGATATGTCTTTACGCATTGTGGTGCAACAACATCATGGAAGTTTTCCAACCAAACAATGATCAGATTGATCATGCAACCTTAGTTCTTAGCTTTAGAAAAAGCTAAGGAAGCTGAGAAACTTGGTGGAAAATATCATGAAGTGGGAAAAAACTACTGCGAGCATTACGTGTACACTGTGATAGTGAGTTGACTATAGCTCGGACACTGAGTTTTTTGTATAATGGTTAGTCATATCTTTAAAAAGATGACATAAAACCATTAGACAATTGATCTCAAATGGTGTAATCTCGATAAATTATATCCAATTGGATGACAACCTAGGATCCACTTATTAGAGGTGTGTCACGAGACCATATTATAAAATCATCAAGAGGAATGGGTTTAAAGCCTATGACTTAAGAGGAGGTTTGACAGGAACCCCACCTACGTGACTGGAGATCCCAAGAAGTAGGTTCAAAGTAGGTTCAAAGGGACAACTAAGTCAAACTGAATCTGCTAAGAACACTATGAGACTTTTGTCTCTTCCCAGTTCTTAGGATGATGAACAGTGCTACATGTATGTGTAGAGGATAAGCGATGCTTTTAATGATTTGAGTCCATAGCTTTGAGATATACATGGAGTATTACAAGATACTCCTTAAAACAAAGTTAATGGCGAATCATCTTGTGAGTGTGATATATCATGGTTTTTACCCCTTTTAGGCCATGATATAGGTCCGTTTTATAGAGTCTTTCTACTATTTCGTAGTGTTTTAGAGTATTTTACAGGTTTTAGCACGTCTGGAGCATTTTGGAGCATTTTGGAGCAAAACAGAAGTTCGTGTAGCTGAGTACCGGATTTGAGGCCTCAGTATCGATCGACACTAACTAGTATCGGTCGATACTCACTGAAGCACGAGTCGCGACTTTAAATGAAGATTTGAAGAACTTCCCACCGATGGATTGAGCTCAAATTTGGATACAAGATAGATCTTTGGAGTAGCTTTCATTTGGAAGTGGTTTGAGGTCATTCCAACGGTGCGATCAAAAGTTATGCCAGTTTTCGT
>PKMM01010123.1:1198312-1332864 GCA_002933915.1 Eutrema heterophyllum | reverse complement strand
CATCGATTTTACATCGAATAAAAATTTACATCGAATTTACATCGATCTAATCTTTACGACGAATTTACATCGAATAAATTTACATCGCTTTAACAACTAATTTACATCTATGTATTACAACGACTTTACGACGGATTGTCGATACCAAAAATCTATAATTCGTTGTAAAATCGATGTAATTTTACATCGATTTACCAACGATATACCAACGAAATTTAATTCGATGTAAAATTGATGTAATTTTTACATCGATTTTACGACGGCATATTTACGACGGATTTACGACGAATATTATTCGTCCTAGTAATTACGACGGATTTACGACGAATACTATTCATCCTAGTAATTACGACGGATTTACGACGAATATCGAGTAACGATGATCCAATTACGACGATTTGGCAATCGTCGGTAATTCGTCCCAAAACCTATTTTACATCGATTCTTTCCGTTGTAAAAGCCTTGTTTTCTTGTAGTGCATGGGTGAGGTAGATTAGGGTGTTCTATTGTTAATCGTTGATGTCTATGACTTAGATTCTTTAATTTCTTCCTTGTTTAGTATTCTTAATGCTATATTAGCCTTGATCAAGCTTGTTTAGATCATAGGAAATTTCTCACCCGGAAAGTGTTTGATAAAATTCACCAATGGATTAAACAAGGGATTTACTTGCTTAACTCATGGAATTAAATGTTTAAGGAGTATTTTGGTTATTAGAACTTGTTATTAATGCTTGATAATTACTTTTTTCACAAATGAAAATTTGATCTTGATTAAGTAATTAGCAAAGGGATTAATGTCATGAAAATGAATTAGTCTTAAGTGTTCTAAACTAAATGAATAGCATTAATTGTGTTAATTTGTTGGCATCTTGGATTAGCTTTAGAATCACCGAAAGGCTTGCTTTTTATAATTATTAATCTCGAATTAGAATCATTTAGTTTTCTTATCTTATTTGCATTAAGTTTGAACTAGTTTGATAGATAAAAACCAAAACCAATCTTATTAGCTTAAATTAAGAAGTTGCTTTTCCTAGTGCCATTAAACATACTCCATTTGGATTGACAACCTCAAGTATTGCAATGACATGAGCAAGGGAATTGGTTTAAGCAAAAATCCTTTTATCAAATTTCACATGTGTTAAATTATGATCGGTTGAATGATATGTGTCGCAATTATGTTAATTACAAAATAAACGCATGAGTTTTATATAGTAAGATATAATAAACATCTGCGCCAAACATTATCCATATCCCAAAATAAAATAGTAAAATTATGATTATTTTTTAAAAGTAAAATAAAATCTAGGCTAATCTGTGGAATGAAGTTAACATTAAGACTGTAGCTTCGAGTTTGAATTCAGCAAGCAATGGGCGTTTATATGAACGTTGGCATCACCCAATACACGGAATGGTAAAATGCAATGTGAATACCAATCGGAGAAACTCATGTCTTCTTAGTGGTGGTTCTTGGATTACTTGGGATGACAAGGGATAAGTTATTTTCATGCAAGGGAAGCATTCACTCAATTTCCTAATCGAATTATAGAAGAGCTCCGAGTGATCATTTGGACACTTCAGAGTGTTCGAGATTTTCACCTATCGCATATAAGTATTGCCTCAGACTTGGCAGCGGCGCTTGGAGTGATCTTGAAACCTTCTTCTTGGTCACGATTTCGAGCTTTCAGTGAATAAATCAACATATTTCGGGCCAGTTTCAATCGATGCGAATTTGAGTTAGAAAAGCTGAGCTCTTACAGAGTCGCTAGAAAAGAGACATTTCAAAAGCGTCACAAGAGATGGTTTGTTTTCAGTCGTACTTAGTTATGGGAGCTCCGTCTTGGCTTCACGCATCCCTGAGCATCTAGTTATCCTTTATTTAGGAGTTTGATGTGATTTTATGTTTCAGAGTTTCTGCTATGTCTTTCTCTTGTTACGTACTCAAACTACTGTATTTTGTTTTTCAAATAATAATGCATTTCCGCTGAAAAAAAAAATTGTGCATGAAACATGTTTTAGTCTTACATAAATTCAAACAAATGATCAAATTACGTTTAATTTCCATAAATTAAAGTTCAATTGTGCATTGAACATGCTAACTGATATGTACGCTCTCACTTAATTGTTTGTTTGTTTTCTATAAAACTCAAATCAAAACATAAAAATTAATTTGATTTTCCATAAATAAATAAAAATATGAATGAATAGAATGAAATTTCCACTTATATAAGAAAAAATCCACTTAAAACTACGTTTCAATTCGACCAAAAAAAACTACGTTTCAAAAGTTCAAATTATGAAGTTGGGGGGATGAAACTTACCATTAACATTTATATTAATAAATCACGAAATGATAAAGACATTGATTGCAAAACAATGAAAAACATATTGACCAAATTTTAAAAGTAAATATAATAAAATATTATCGATAACTGATATGTACACTCTCTACAAAAAAATTATTTAGATATTTTCTCTAATTGAAAGAATATGATTAGAACATTCATAAGTTGAGAATCTTGTGAGTAGCATATTTAGGTAAAATAGTTATTCTGATTAACACGTATATTTTTGGTGTTTTGTTTTTTGTTTGTATTTTTAATTGAGATTCTAAATGAAAGAAAATGGAAGATAAAACCAGAAGCAGAAAGTAGACCAAAGTTACATGGCAACTAAGTAACAAAAAAGAAAGAAAGGAAGAAGACAAAAAAAGAACCAAACCAAATCTGTTGGTTTGGTTAGGTTGGTTTGGTTAAGTTATAATTTCAAAATAAAAACAAAAAACAAAAGCAAAACGAGGGACGTGTGAAGAAGCAAAGGCTACAATACTTTTTTGGTTGGACGTGGGACATAACCATTTGTTAAACGTCCCAAACACAAAAAAAAAATATTAACTTGCTTTTTCTTCTTCTTCTTCGACATTTACACATCACGTGTATTTTTTTTTTTTTTTAATTACGTGATCTCTCGGCTTTGCTTAAAGTATTTTTCAGTCGAACTAACAACATTTAATCCTAACGTGTATTAAATTACACATTTAATTATATACTTTTAAAAAATTTATATACTTTTGTTGTTATTCGTTGATTTAGGCTAAGCTAACTCAATTCTGTTCTTTGGAAACTGTTCTTATGACTGACCTTTTTTTTTAACCCCCTTCATGACCATTTGCTTTCTTTCTTTATTTTTTCTCCTTTTTATCTAAATTTATTAAATAAATTTAGTTTTTTTTTTGGTTATATGGTAAATTACACATTGCCGTCTCTTCCTAATAATCCTCTTTTCTGTTCCCATTTGTGTTTTTTTTTTTGTTTTGTGCTTAAGAGCTTCCTTTTTGCCTCATTCCTCTCTTCGTCTTCCTCTTCTCTCTGCAACAAAGCGGTAGGTTTTCTTCTCTTCCTCAATCGATTTAACCCCGTTTTTGTAATTTTGAAATCATTTCCAAGAAGAATCTATCGATTTTTTTTTTTGTTTTTAAACTTGATTTTGTCTTTGATTTGAGGTTCTTTAGATCGATTTTATGTATTTTGTGCTTTCTGGGTTTTATTGTTTTTTTTTTCCAAGCTCGATCGAAATCGGTTGGTGGGTTTCATTCATTGTAACTTTTTTTTGTAAAAATTTAGTCGCTTTATTTTTGAAATTTTTTTGGGGTTTGATCATTCGAAATCCAGTTGCGGTGAATCGATTGTTCAAAGGTGGTTCCTTTAGATGGGTTTTAAAGCTTTGGTCTCATCGCATTTGAATGGATCTCTCTACTTCTATGAACTTGTGTTTTTTTTTTTTGTTTGTTTGTTTGGAGAGAAAAGCTCGCTGCTTTACGTTTATTGAGATATTGATCTTTCTGATTTTTGTCTTTGAGGTTGTGGATTGTTTATCTGACGATGCTTTACCTTCAAGCTGTGGATTTCCTTTTTTTTTTGTTTCCCCTTTGCTTTAGCTTTGCTGTTTGATATGTTTGCTTGATATTGGGGCTTTGTGATACTTAACTTCTTGGTCGGTGATTTTGTGAAACTCTATAGGTTGTTAGTTGATATTGTCAGAGACGCCATATTGTTGATGAGGCAATGTTTATTTTGAGCTGTGCATTTTGATATTCTCTTCTTTTCTGATGCCATTGTGGTGGTAGTTGAGTAAACACTTTTCAACTATATTGTTTAGTTTTGGTTCAAGTGGCGTGGTTGTTGCGTGGTGCTAGCTTCTATTTGGTCAAATTGATAATTAAGCTTTTACAAAAGCAAGATTGAAGTTTTTTTCGAGCTTGGAATGGTTGTGTTATATGTGTTAGCTTGTTAACAACTCGTGTGTCTTCAGTTTCCTGCTAAAGCATTTGTGTTTTAGTTAGGCATTGCATCTATGAGTCAATCTTTATCTGTATATATCTGAAGTTGCATCTGTCTGCGTAGTACTAGTTGCAGTGTTCTTGCTTTGAGTACCCCTTGTGCTCTTCTAGGTTAAGCCCGGTTACATGATTGTATATGCAATCTCTGGGTCCATATATTATTACAATACTAGGAGCTATGTTTTGATCAAGTGTTTGTGTTTTCCTCGTCTTTGTTATTAAAAGATTTGCTGTCTTTGTTCTTTTGCAGTCTCCCCATTAGGCACATTGTTAAGAGCAGGGAGAGTCTCGTTAGTTCTCTTCTCCCAAGTGTAACTGTGGTTAAAGCATAGCCGAGATGCAGGGAGAGAGGGCCAGTCTCGGCTATTTATCAGAGGCCTTGAACTTTGAGCACGGTTCTACCTCAAGTAATGGTGTGATAGATCGCTGGGAGAATATTCACAGTCTTGGTGATAATGACTTGCAGGATTACATGATTGCAAATTCTGAATCAAGTACGTCACATGCGAACTCCATTTATCGCGAGCAACATGATTTACACAGGTTTAGCCTCGGTGAGGCTAGCTCTAGTGGCACAAAGAATGAAGCTTCCAGTCACAATGAGCAGCGGAGGAATGAAATAATTGATTTAGACCCAGACTTCGTGCAACCATCTGCCGCCAACCAACCTGTTCAGAATGTCAATCTGAATGCAGAATATATTGAACTTCACGAGGATATTAATCCGGTTAGGGAACGGTCTGGTTTCTTTGAAGCTAATGGACCAGGGACCAGGGTTTCACAACCAGGCAGATCTTTCGAAGAGAGTAGTGTTAGAACAGGTTCTTCTGCAGAGGGGCGTCGTGCATCCTGCAAGAGAAAAGCTCTTGAGGGTAGTATTGGTCAATCTTCTTCAGGAGGTTATCGTGATTTCCAGCATGGAGAAAGCAGTTCGTGGACCCCAGCTTCTACTGTTTATAGGCCAGGAAATGGTTTAAACATATCTGGCCCACTTGACCATGGTCCAAGAGGACTGGTCTCTGGTACTGTTCCAAATTTTCCTGTTTCAGCAGTTGCAGAGAGCTCCAGTAGAAATACATGTGTCAGGAGTAATCCCTCAGATCAGCAAGAAACTGTAAACCCAGCTGCCTTTTCTGCGGGAACTGTTGTCAGGCGACCTGTCCCTCCATCCCAGTCGAACTTATCAAGACTTCTACCAGCAGATCAACATCTGTTGGACTTGAGACATGGACAATCTTTAGGCAATGTCTTCTCTCGTAACCCAAATTCTTATGCACCTGTTTCAAGGAATATGCTACCACCATTTCAGTGGACTGAGGGCTCACTAGTGGGTGGATCATCGAACTCTACTGCGCCTGTTGAGAGAAATCTTCATCTAGATGAAAGCCGGTCAAGAAGCGTATCAGGGAACATTCTAGAGAATCCCTTGTTTATTCCAGCTCCTGAACTCAGGAATTTAGCCCGCAGTCAGATTAGCAGAAATGCAACAAGTGGAAACCTGAATATTGCATCATCCGCGTCCAGGACAGGCTCAACCACAGGTGTTCAACCACCATCTTCTAATCTAGCGTGGACCCCTTACCATAATTTACCACATCATCAAAGAAGAAGATCCGAACTTGTCCGTAGGTCATTGATTTCTTCCGTTACTGTAGATACTACAAACCAGAGATCTGGTGATCATCCAACACTTCGTTCGTTGGCCCCTCCTGCCCCTCCAGATGGGCTTGTGCTTCAGCCTGGTGGTGATAATAGTCAAATGCATAATCGGGCTTACTCGAGAGCAGGTACGTGGTTTGATAGGCAAGGGGATAGTGTGGTTGGGGTTCCTCATTCTTTTCGGGCCTTGGCTGCTGCAAGCAGAGGAAGAAGCAGGCTTATGGTCTCCCAGGTCAGTTCATACAAGTTCTATTGTCATGAAGCGTTTAACGTGGATGGTCTTTGTTAGTTTTGGTTCATTCACTTGCACATAAATACCTTTTTTTTTTTCTTAAATATAACTGACAATGCGCTTTTCTTCTGGACAGATGCAGAATGTCTTGGATGCCATGCGTAGGGATCCTAATAATAACTTGCGGCTTGAGGTTAGTTTTTACTTTCGGTTCAGTAGAAAACAGTAAAGACTACTGCAAAGTATAAATACTACTGGTCTTGTGTCTGTCTCTGTTGATTTCTTGATGAACTAACCTTATTACCGGAACTTAAACAAATCTAAATGGTTGTTTGTCCAGGACGTTATGCTTCTAAATCAGTCAGTGCTGTTTGATGGGGCTGCTGGTATGCATGACCGTTATAGAGACATGCGACTTGATGTAGACAACATGTCATATGAGGTAAAACCCATAAGCGAACCACGAAATCTTTGTCGGGTCATGTTAAATTGTAAAAACCTCACTCCTTTGGCTCATAAACTTTAGGAATTGTTGGCACTAGAAGAGCGGATTGGAGATGTTTGTACTGGTGTAAACGAAGAAACCATATCAAACCGGTTGAAGCAGCGAAAATACAAAAGCAGCACAAAATCTCCACAAGATGCAGAGCCATGCTGTATTTGTCAGGTAAAAATATACGAGCTGCTTCAATAATAATAATAGGTTTTGAAGAAAGATTAGAGCTTTCGTTGAGTAAGAATGGTGAAACTTTGTGTAGGAGGAATACACTGAAGGAGAAGACATGGGGACGCTAGAATGTGGTCACGATTTCCATAGCCAATGCATAAAAGAATGGCTAAAACAGAAGAATCTTTGCCCAATCTGCAAGACCACAGGCTTGAACACAGCGAAGAAGCGGAAAATAGGATGAAAGATCATTCAAAAGAGCTTTTTTTCCGTTTGTTTGCAAATTCAGTTTATAAACAACAAAATGAAAGAAACAAAAAAGAAGACACCCTCAAGCTCCCACCATTGCAGAGACTCTGTCACCAGAATGCCACCACAGGCAAGTTAGTTCCCATTTTGAATGTTTTTAGTAAAATTTGTTCGTATTTATAATCTGGGTACGAAAGATAGATTTGAGGATCGTGATTTGGCTGGTGGAAAGATTTGTGATTGAAGGGAAAGATGGAGAGGCTGATAGGGAAAATGTTGGGAGAATGAAAATTTTCTTTTTTCTTTTCTGGATTTGTTTGGATAATTTAACTTTTACCCATTGTCAATTAATTTTATGAAACCATTGAAAGATGCCGATTTTGAGATTCCCTTATAAAGGAATATGATTCAAAAGTTGATTCCACTCGCACAAATTATTAACTTTTTTTATGCACTAATTGACATCTCTCCAAAAAAAAATCTTCTCTTCTTCTCTTTCCTTTCTCCGATCAGTTATGTTTTTCGGCCGATGCCGGTGAGCTTCCATAGCTACGGCATCGGTTGGACTTGTTTATTTGTTTGTAATTTGTCTTTGTTTTATCCCCTTTCACATAAATTTTTTCCGAGCCTTCTTCGATGGGTTTTGGTGTTGATTTTTCTCTAAGTCAGTCTCAGTTACAGTGGAGAGCATGGTGTGTGGAAAGTAGATCACGATTTTCATCTCCTAGAAGAAAAAGTTGGTTTCAGATCACCTCTCCATCTCCCAGCAGCTACGGAGTCTAGTCGCCGCCTTTTGAATAAGAGTTACTCTCGTTTGTCTTTATATTTCTTCGATGGCTTCTACTTAAGTTATTTAAAGAGGCTTTTGTTATAGATTCAATCGGAAGAAGGTTTGTTTGAGTAGGAGAATTTTTTTCGGGTGTTTCACTTCCTCTTGGTTCTGTTTATTGTTGTTAATCTTTGTGGATCTAGCTTTGTCAGCGCCGATGGTGGGCCTGGTAAGTTTTGGTTTTAATTTTCTTTTTAAGGTGAAGATCTTAAAGTTGCGGTCATCCTTGCAAAGATCAGTACATGATTTCCGGCTGAGCTTGTCTTTTTGAGTTTTCTACTCTTCCCTTTTCAGTTTTTGGTTTGGTTTTGTGTGAAAGTTTGTTTTTTGTGATATTTGTTTAGCTTTTGGTTTGTTTCCCCGGTTTGGGGTTTTGTCTCCGGGAGTTTTTCGGTACTCCCTAGTTTCCGAAGAGATTTCGTTCTTTGTCGGCTTTGTGTTTCTCAACCTATCCCACCAATGTATTTTACCTTGTATTTTTCTTTTGGTTTGAATAATAAATTATATGAGTGTTAAAAAAAAGAAGGAATATGATTAGATTAAAAGCCCATATTTTATATTGTGAGTGGCTCTTGTTTTTAATTTTGCTTTACTCAAACTATTAGCTTTGTTAAGAACTTGAAGATACTTAGTCTTGATGATTTTTAACCAAGAAGGAATGAATAGAGCTATCAAATTGGTTTGACTGTGCCTAAATGGACATGTTTGCGAGGACTTTTTTCTCTTGCGGATAAAGATGGCCTTGTCTAAAAATGACCGTGTTCAAATATGACCTAAGATGACGGCACCTAAATGAGCTTATCTGCAGTCCATAGAAAAGCATACAGTCCAAGTGAGATCTTTTTTTTGTTTTTTTGTCATTTTATTACCGCAGTTAACTAAGCCCACCCCAAGATGAGCACACTATGTAAAAATTTTGTACATTATCCATTGACGACCAAACACAAGCGTTGCATATTTATGAAATTTCTATCATCTAATTAAGAGCATATATATACATGCTTTCTGACAAATGTGAATCTTTAGAAGCGATTGGGTACTTCCTGGTGATGTCCCGCCAACAAATCCATACTCTCGTTAGAATGCAACTGATGGAGATGTGTTGTTGGGTCCAAAATACTTCAAGTGTTTGGACAGATTAAAGCAGTAGGTTCCCATTGAAGCTCTCAGATTTCTTCATAGCCATGTCTTAGAGTAAGAGAAGCAACTAATCCAAAATTAATGCGACCGATGTTTTGATGTCGCCATCAGTTATCTGAAGTGAGGCACAGCTGTAAGAAATGGTAACAATGTTAATATTCGTAACAAAAGACAAATTAAAGTAGTGTGAACCCTTACTTTGCTGAGAGATTCAATAAAGGGTTCATCTCGTAAGTGTGTGTCCTTTGGAGCTTCAAATTCCTTCGATAAACTAAAAACACGGTGTTAGTAAGAACGAATTTTCGGGGAATGATGATTGGTTCTCCATATTACATGATCCATGAAGACATTGTAACAGACTAACAGTTTCAAGAACCAACCTAAGATGACGGCACCTAAATGAGCTTATCTGCAGTCCATAGAAAAGCATACAGTCCAAGTGAGATCTTTTTTTTGTTTTTTTGTCATTTTATTACCGCAGTTAACTAAGCCCACCCCAAGATGAGTGCTCTCCTATTCCGACTTCCCCAACTACCAATAAGTATCTCAGTTGATACAACAATAGTAATTGATTTAAGAGATATTTATTTATTATGATGATGATGACATAAGAGGGCTGAAACCATACGATCAAAGCATGTCATCGTTGGAAATGCAGTTTGTATGACTTGTTCTATTCCATCCGTTTCAAAATAATTAATAATTAATGTTTTAAAAAAAAAAAAACTTGCGTCAAATTATTTGATGTTTTTAACTTTCAATACAAAACTAAATTCTAACTCGCGCACTCGCTCAAAAATAAGTTTTTTGTAGATTAAATTTTGAAATATACAATAGATGAAATAAGATTTAACTTAAGTTTTATTGATTAAAATATGTTGAATTTGTAATTTTTAGGTTTTTAGTGAGAAGGTAATATTTTGTTGATTTGTTGTGCAATATGTGTTTTGATGTTTATACCATATTTCTAACATGTGCTCGAAATCTAGATTTTATATAATTTGCGCTGTGTGCGGGGCAATAATTTTAATACATTATTTTTGTGAAATTTATATTGAATAAAAAACGTTATATAGACTAAACACTGACGAAAATAGTTTGACTTACATTTTAATGGAAATTTTCATGATTACGTGATTTTTGTAATCTTAAATGATAGCAACGTTTGCTATCTAACAAAAAAGTAAATTTTTATAAAAATTATATGATGTTACCATATGGTGGATATTAGTAGAATAAGAGTATGAGTTAGTTAAGTATATATCAATGTAATCTTAATTTTAAACTTTGTTATTATGTGAATTTAGATTACCACACAACCAATTCTTTTATTGTTTTATTAAAATCAAATTTCACAAATTATATATCTATGAGTGTTAAAATGGATTAACCCGTCCTTTTAGTGTGCCTCGAATCAGCTTGCTATCTTGCATATTTTGACAAACTAACCCGCAAAAGACCGCAATTGTAAAAACATAATCATAATTTGTCCCACCATATTATCGTATAATATAAATATTTGAAATTTTATCAAGTTAAAATTTTTTTAATAAAAAAATTTATATCATTTGGTCTAATTATAGTTCAATTAAATAACCATATATTTACATTTAATCTCAACAATCATGAATTAATGTTGATTTATTATAATTTAAAGAATTTAATCAATCAAATATAGATTAAATATTATTTACAAATATTATAATTAATTAGAATATCCATATATAACAATCAAGATATTATGTAGATTATTTTTTCTTAAAAATATATGTTTGGCAACAAGTACATTTATCCACATAAATTATAACATTATATGTATTTATTATTATTTGAACACAAAAAGTGTCACTGTTTTACTAGTATAGATTTAGGGTGAATAACAATAATAACCTTGGAAAGTGTCTTTTTGACCATATTGGTTCAAATCTTTGGAAATTACAAAAACAATCTAGCGTACTAATAATAACATTTTAGTCTTTGTTGCCAAAAACGTAATTACAAAACTGTCATTACTATTATTTTTTTCTACGTAGGTAGAAATTGGTTTTATTTATGGAAACATATGCACGCTAAGATACGAAAGTCTATCGTTCTGCAATGGCATATTTGTTTGTGGTTGGTAGACTTAAATTTCAGGGCGTAAACTTAATTTCCGGGCCATAGATTCGTTTGCGGAACGAGATATTTGGTGTGATTTGGTAACTTAATTTGGTAGACATACTTTTACGAAACGGCAAGGATGTTTTAGAGCAGTAGATTTATTAATTAGTTGGTAGATTCATTTGTAATGATAGCATATTCGTTATGGATTGGTAGACTTAACAAGTGAACGGTTGACTTTTTGTATATTTTGACCGGCTTGGCAGATTTATTATCTTTGATGGGAGATTTATTTTGTCTGCAGGAGATTTAGATGCAGCTTGGCCAAAGGAGTGGAGACTTTGTGGAATTGGTTGGATCTTGAGAGACCATGAAGGAATTGGTTAGGGGCAAGAGCACTGCAAAGGTTGAAAACGGTGCTTAAGACGGAAGTAGGCATTGAGATGGGTTATACATAATACAAGTCACAACAGGCTTTGGATACCATAATGTTATATTCGAGACAAATTTAAAGGAGCTTGTCGAAGCAGTAACGAGAGACTTTTTGTAGCCCATTTTAAAAGTGCTAGCTACATCAAGACATACACCAAATGCTTGCTCACACCAACAACCACAAGATTGTGTTTCATCCAAGAGGAAGGAATTAATGAGGCAGACAATAGAATAGCGAGAAAAACTCTTTCATTTCAGTATTATGTCCCTAAGTTGTATTCTATGTATTCAACTGGGTTAAACCCTTTGTTGTGGTTGAGAAACTTGTGTAATGATTTGATATGGTTAATGATAAGTTGAAGCTGACCCAAAAAACAAATCTACATACTATCAATGTGGAATTATTAATTATTAAATGGCCGTATAGATTTTCCTAGGAGAGTTAATGAGTTATCCAGTGAACCCAAAAGTAGTCCTCGAAAAAGAGCCTAATAACATAACCAAAAGAATTTCCTAAACGTATGCAAACTATGGCAGCAGGAAAAATCCAAACAATAAAACATGATATATAGATAGTGAGAGTACCAATAAGATCTTGTATAATTACTTTATACTAAAAACAATATTGATTTTGAATCATTCCCATTTTAAACTTTCTGGATAAGTGGAGATAACGTGTATGAAAGTTAATAAAAGTATTTAGTTATTAAAAAATGTATAAAGATCATCAACACAACAATATAAGGCTAGTAAAACAAAAATGATATTACGCTTATTTAGATTATTGTATATTAGTGCTGATGTTTGTGGCTCATAAATATATGGATCGGTAGTTTAAAATAGCTTTAAAATGGCGTGTACGCACGTGTTAAATAGAATGTGAGAACCTGTATCCATTGGAGCATATATTTAATTATTTTATGATATCGATTTTTTTTTTAATTAACACATGCATTAAAATAAAAATTGGAACTGAAATTACATACGCTTCTTACTTTTTTCTAATTTTATTTCACACTTTTTTTCTTTTTCAATAAAAGATTGGTTGATCTTCTTCGACCACATACATCTTTTTCCGATGGTTAACTCAACTTTGATCTCTATGAGAACAAAAGGTCTATATCGAACACTGTACACATTATACTGATATGAACCTGTGGGGATTTTAATGTTGGCAATAAACGATATCAATTATTTGATTGAGCTAAATGAGACTAAATGGTTTATTTGGTGTGACAACAACATTAGCAACCTCATTTAGCAACATTAGCAACCTTATTTAAAATTATCTGGTTCCAGACTTGGAGAATGCATGTACGGGTTTTGGTCCAGTACCTCCTAATAATTCAAAAAAAAAAAAAGGTGGTTTGTGGCTATGTGCAATTTTTGTTCATTACAGACTTTGATAATTAATGGCTTATGTTTTTGATTTGGTAAGCAAATTCAAATTTATTGGATTTGATGTTTAATTGGATGTTTGTAAATTTTAGATTTGGGCTTAATTGGCTGATTTATGTTTACAAAAGTTGCAAACATTTTGGCATACTGGTTGAACATAGATCAATGTGACAAAAGGTCCATTTCTTCTCACTGGCGCATGAGGTACATGAACATGCATTGCGCGTAGGAATCTGATAAGCTGCACAAGGTGTATTTTCGAAAAAAGAAGGTAGGAGATGAAGTGGTGAAGCTATCGCAATGTGAAGAAAACAAAACAAAGGAGTAAACAGAGGTTGACTACAAAGATGAGGTGGCAAAAGAAGCAAAGGCTCGTTTGGAGACAGAGGCTTTGCTGCAGAAGAAATCCATAAAATACTTATATCGTTGTTGTTCATTTCTTTTTCTTCATGCTTGTTTGTTCAAAGTCGAGATGAGACTGAGGCGATCGTGATGAGATCGTAGTGACTCGCAAGTATCACGTTATCTTTCGGATTTGGATTTCTTTGTTGCTTTGATAACGTATTTGGATTTCTCTTGGATTTATTAAGTAAAGGGAAGTTTCATTGTTGAGATTCGCGATTGAGTTTATACAAAGTTGGGTAGAGTTCTTAACAAATTGGAGCGTTTGTGACGTTGATTGAGCTGTGCGAATGGGTTCCATGAAGGATTCAGAGCAGATCGAGAACGAGATGCAGGGTTCCTTACAAGAATTGACTCAGGAGCTAGATATCATGCGTGGTGGGTGGAAGCAGCTCTCAGCGGAGTATAAGGTCGCCGATGCCTGTTTCGTGACGATCGAGAAGCGTCTCGACTCATTCGATGCCCGATTTGATTCTGTAGACTCTCATATGCATCAGATGTCACAAATCTTATCATGAATGGAGCAAAGTTATTATACAGAGAAGGCTAACGGTAAAGTAGTGGCGACATCTTCCGAGGATCCGTCGTCTCGGCTTTCACCAGCGATCGGTGTTTGTCGGATGCTGTGACGAACCGTGAAGGCTTGTTACGGAAGGTCGACATGCCGGTTTTTGATGGTTCACAACCTTACAGCTGGATTGCACGTGTTGAACGTTTCTTTCGTTTGGGAAATTTTGTGGGTGAAGATCGATTGCGATTGATTGCAGTAAGTTTGGAGGGTCCTATGTTGAATTGGTTTAATGGCGAGATGGAAACAACTCCTTTTACAGGCTGGATGAATTTCAAAAGACGTTTGGTGGACAGATTTTGTGGGAGTGTTGAGGAAGAACCAGGGAAGAGGTTTTATAATCTTAAGCAAACTGGCTCAATCGGGGATTACGTGAATGAATTTGAAGAACTTGTAGCTTTTGTTCATGATGTGTCTGAGAAGAGTAAGGTTGATGTTTTCTATAATGGCTTAAAACCTGAGATGCAGGAGGTTATTAAGATCAAGGGATCACTCAGCACAAAAATGCAGTGTTAAAGATGGAATCTAGTGTCTTGTGTAAAGTGGTGGCGGCGAGAGACATTTATGATGGCAAGCACAAACATTATGTTCTCTATACACCGCAGAAATATGTGGCATCGCGCGCCTGGAACACTACGAGCAACAATGACAAACAGATTACACCTGTTACAGGATAAGCTCTGAGTAATAAGAGCAACATCCGTCCTAGACAGCGTTTCTCTGATGCAGAATTAGATGCGAAGAGGCGTGCGGGACTGTGTTTCAAATGTGATGCAAAATACACACCACAACACCGGTGGGAATGTCCTAACAGAGAGTTACAAGTTCTCACGGTGGTAAATGGTTATGAATTAGAAGTGCTAGATAAGAACATGATGGAGTTAGTGGAAGATGAGGAGGAACCTATGAATCAGCTCATGGAGTTATCTTTGAATGTCTTTCTGTGTTTGGATTCTCCATCCACTACTAAGGTGCGCGGGAAGATTGGATCAACTGCAGTGGTGGTTATGCTTGACAATGGCGCGACGCATAATTTCATAACTCCACAAGTTTGTAAACGCATTTAACTGAAGTTGCAACAAAGTTCATCTCTGAAAATCTTACTTGGAACATGAGTATTGGTCCACGACAATGGTGTTTCTCGAGATGTACACTTTTCACTTGGGAGCTTGGAATTCAATGGCTGATTTTATTTGCTTAGAGATTGGAAGTGCATATGTGACTTTAGGCATACAATGGCTGCGAACCTTGGGCAAATGTCGTGGATTGGGATAGACACGAGTTCAGTTTTTTGTATCACGGCCAGTATGTGACATTATATGGCGATCCAGCTCTGCAATCTCGAAAGCTCTCCTTGAAAACCACGGCACCATGACTTTGTTTGCTCCCCAAAGGGTTGGAAATGCCGCTATGTAATTCTGTTAGTGCAAAGGATACGCAACCTACAATTCCGTCTCCAATTCAACATGTTTTGTCTCAGTTCACCTTTGTATTTGCAGACCCTAAAGGACTTCCACATGTACGAGGCAGAGAGCATGCTATACGGTTGCACACAGGTTGTACTGCAGTGAATATACGCCCATATCATTATCCCCATGCACATAAAGAGGCCATGGAATCATTGGTGCATGAAATGCTAAGTTCTGGCATCATTAGGCCAAGCCAAAGTTCCTTTTCGAGCCATGTGTTACTTATTAAAAAGAAGGATGGAGCATGGCGTTTTTGTGTTGATTATAGGGCTTTGAACAAGGCAACAATTACTAACAAATTTCTCATACCGATGATTGACGAATTGCTAGATGAACTTCATGGAGCTACTATTTTCTCTAAGATGGAATTACGGGCTGGTTACCATCAGATTTGAATGCTGCCCGAGGACATTCACAAGACTGCTTTTCGTACTCATGATGGTCATTATGAGTTCTTAGTGATGCCGTTTGGTCTCACCAATGCTCCGACGACATTTCAAGCCCTAATGAATGATGTGTTTAGGCAGTTTCTGCGACGGTTTGTTTTAGTCTTCTTTGATGACATTTTAGTCTATAACAAGACTGTTGAGGAACATGCTGAACATCTACGTGTTGTGCTGAGAATATTTGAAGAACAACAGTTGTTTGCCAATCAAAAGAATTGAAATGTCTATTTGGCCAATCTCAGGTGGACTATCTTGGACATATTATTTCAGGTGCATGCGTGTCTACAGATCCCTCTAAGACAGCATCCATGACAAATTGGCCTACTCCAAAATCAGTGAAAGAATTACGTGGTTTTCTGGGTCTCACGGGCTATTATCGGCGTTTCGTGAAAGGATATGGTTCTATGGCTCGCCCTTTAACATATTTATTGCGCAAAGACAACTTTGAGTGGTCTGCTACAGCTCAAGATGCTTTTGAGAGGCTTAAGGTGGCAATGAAATCAGCCCCGGTTTTGACATTACCTGACTTTGACAAGGTGTTTATTGTTGAATCCGACGCTTCTGGTTTTGGTTTAGGAGTGGTTCTAATGCAACAGAAGAATCCTATAGCTTACTTGAGTCATGGTTTGACTCCTAAGGAACAGCTTAAACCCATCTACGAGAGAGAGTTGATGGCGATTATTCTAGCTATACATAAGTGGAAACATTACTTAATGGGAAAGCGCTTTGTGGTCCATACTAACCAAAAGATTCTTAAGTACTTATTGGAACAGAGAGAGGTCTCTATGGACTATCAACGCTGGCTCACTAAGCTTTTGGGATATGATTTTGACATTGTCTACAAACCAGGCTCTGAAAATAATGCTGCATATGGTTTATCTCGAATTGTTCAGCCTTCGGCATCTGTTGAGAGTTCCTTATTACTGTCTTTAACGGTGCCATCAGTATTGCAGCTACAAGATGTATACAAAGAAATTGATGAACATGCAGAGTTATAAAGGCAGATTCAGCACTTGCAGCAAGACAACAACAACAAGTCTGATTTCGCGGTGATTCAAAATCGATTGTGGTATAAAAACTGGTTGGTGCTGCCTCGTGATTCTCAGTTTATTCCATTGCTTTTGTCGGATTATCATACTGGATTGTTGGGAGGTCATTCAGGCGTATTGAAGACGTTAAAACGCATTCAACAGAGTTTTCATTGGGAAAATATGCAGAAGGATGTGCAGGGTTATGTCTCTGAATGCAGAGTGTGTCAAACACACAAATATTCAACTTTATCACCAGCTGGGTTACTGCAGCCTCTCTCTATTCCCAACTGCATTTGGGAGGACCTCAGCATGAATTTAATTTGTAGAAGGTTTGCCTAATTCTAATGGAGTTAACGCTATTCTAGTCGTGGTGGACATATTGAGCAAGTTTGGACACTTCATTGCTCTGAAACATCCCTTCACGTCAGCTGAAGTGGCTCTGAAATTCATTAAGGAGGTGGTTCGTTTACATGGCTATCCGGCTTCTATTGTTTCTGACCGTGACATGATCTTCTTTAGTGCATTTTGGAAGGAATGTTTCAAGCAATCTGGTACTAAGCTCAAGTTCAGTACCGCTTTTCACCCACAAACCGACGGGCAAACAGAGGTTTTGAATCGATGTTTAGAGACATATTTGCGTTGTCTCGCGTCTGCTCATCCTCGTACCTGGGCGCGTTACTTATCTTGGGCTGAGTTATGGTATAACGCGTCTTATCACACTTCCTTGAAGACCACTCCTTTTTAAAGTGGTTTATGGGAGAGATCCTCCACCTATTCTCATATTTGAGGCGGGTTCAACTACTAACTGTGATATGAAGTTGATGATGTGGGAATGGGATATCATGTTAGCTCAGATCAAGGAACACTTGTTGGGAGCACATAGTTTGATGAAGAATAACGCGGACAAGCATCAGAGAGACGTGGAGTATGCTGTCGGAACAAAGGTCTTTCTTAAACTCCGACCATACATGCAGAATTCAGTGACGAAGAGGTTGTGCCATAAGCTTGCAGCTAATTATTATGGACCATATGTCATCTTGGACCGCATTGGTAAGGCTGCGTATCGTTTGCAGCTTCCGCCGGAATCCAAGATACACTCGGTTTCCGTGTTTCGCAATTGAAAGCTGTGCTGGGCAGGAATCATGAGGTCAATCCCTTACCATCAGTGTTGTCTGGCTTGGACGAGTTTGTACTAGAGCCGGAGTTGTTGCTGGAGACACGATTTAGTGAAGCAGGTTACCTCGAAGGATTGGTTCAGTGGAAAGGCTTACCTTCTCATGAGAATTTGTGGGTTATCGTAAAAGACTTGGCGCAACAGTTTCCATCCTTTGAGCTTGGGAACAAGCTCCATGTCGCCTAAGGGGGTATTGATAAGCTTCACATGGTGTATTTTCGAAAGAAGAAGGTAGGAGATGAAGTGGTGAAGCTGTTGCAACGTGAGGAAAAAAAAAACAGAGGAGTCAACAGAGATTGACTAAAAAGATGATGTGGCAAAAGAAACAAAGGCTCGTTTGGAGACAGAGGCTTTGTTGCAGAAGAAATCTATAAAATACTTATATTGTTGTTGTTCATTTCTTTTTCTTCATGCTTGTTTGTTCAAAGTCGAGATGAGACTGAGGCGATCGTGATGAGATCGTAGTGACTCGCAAGTATCACGTTATCTTTCGCATTTGGATTTCTTTGTTGCTTTGATATCGTATTTGGATTTCTCTTGGATTTATTAAGTAAAGGGAAGTTTCATTGTTGAGGATTCGCTATTGAGTTTATACAAAGTTGGGTAACGAGTTCTTAACATAATCGCCAAATTTGCTTGTAACCCAAGCTATGGAGCACTTATATAATCGGAACCGGAGTTCTTATACCGGAGCTCTAATCAGAGAAGCGGCTAGTCGTTTGAAGCGCCATTAATAAAATATTGAAAAACGTTACGTTTAACCAAATCTCAGAAATTCCATAACGATAATGACATTTTGAAAATCAATAAATGTAAGAAAATGTAAAAAAAAGAAAAAGAAGGAAATAGTAATTTTTGAAAATGAAAAAAGCAACAAATGAGGCATGACTATATTTAAGAATGATGTTACTAAGAAACGGCAATTTCTTCGTAGGCTTTTTTTACTCTTCTTTCTCTCTTCCTACAATTGTTCTCTATACCTTGTTCGTATTCTTCTCCGGTAACTAAGAGAAATGAAAAGCCGATAGAGAAAGGCTACGAACTTAAGTACACGACTTTTAACAGTTACCGATGGTATTCAAAATAATGTGTTTTTATTTCACGACTACATTATCTAACTGCAGCTTGATAAATATAACACTTTCGTGTCGCCAAAAATAATTCATATTATATATATATTAGAGTATTTGCATCCTATAACAAAGAAAAACCTCATATTTGAAAATCTAACTATACACTATTTGAAACACTGTTACAATTATAATAATCCAACTTTACCCCTATCTACTCTTTCTCTCTCTTCTCCTTCTTGCGACATCATCTTCCCCTCTTTCTTCTCTCATCTCTCTCCCGTCTCTCTCTCTTTTTCTCTCTCTCTTTCCAATACTTATCTCTTTATTCTTCATCTCTTTCTTTCTATTCTTCATCTCTCTCTTTCGAGTTATTGATGATTTTCGCTGCCGGTGAAGAACACGCCGGAGATAAACTTAATTTATACCACAAAAGAAGAATAATCTCAACCATGTGAGAATTGTAAAGCGTGGCAAGGATATCGGCAATGAGATACCAGATCTACCGACTGAAAAGCTATATCTGAAATATATCAAATCAGATCCAGTGAATTTTTTTACTCATATCTAAAATTTCGATCATAAATCGATGATTACGACTACTGGGATTCATTAAATGGATAAAAATATGGTGGATAGATAACCCCAATATTAACAAAGTAACACGATTGTTACCCGATAACATTATTATTTTTATTGCTAACGATATCGATTTTGCCAGATAACAATAAGGTAACCGATAACACCGTATTTTTACCCGTTTTACTATATATTTTAGAACACTTTAATAAGTTTTTCACTTGGTTTTACATGCTTTTATTATGATTTTTGCATATTTGTAGTTTCAAAACTCTTTTCAGTTTACTTAGGCAAAAACAACGCAAATTGGAGAAATACCAGATTTTGGACAATTTCGGACCGTCCGAAATTTGACATCCGATGGAGACTTTCTCACAGTCCGATCACGCCCAAATTTGGACACAATATAGAAGGGCGAACCATCTTTCATACCCAGTTAATTTCAAGACAATCCAACGGTTAGATCTCAAGATATATCCAATTGACTGAAGACATGTTCTGCAGTCTCGCGAAAGAAGCAAGAGAATAATTGAAGTTTCAACCTCATAGGCCAACCACCGCGGGTCCAATACTCCTGTCCGCGGCGAAGACACTCCTGGCCGCGGGTCGAGGCTCTCCAGCTGCGGCGAAACCACCTTTGGCCGCGGGTCCAGCTCACGCACCCGAGGTGAACCAAAAACGGCCCAAGACCATCTCATTCAAAGCCCATCTTCAAGCCCACTTCGTTTTCTCTTCAAATAAACCCTAATGAAGACCAAAGCAAGAATTGGAGACCTATAAATACTTATTTACCAGACACAATTTCGTAGCCCCCTTTTGTGTCACCTTTAGATTAGTTTTTGCACCAAACTTTTGTTCTTTGTTTTTTGTTTAGGGAGATAGGGATTTCCTTTGAACCCTTTTGTTTAATTTCTTATCTATTGATTGTGCAATTCAGAAACTTGATTTTGTCTTGCATGGTAGTGACTGAGTAGTTTTCCCGTTGGGTATAGGGTTCTCAAGGGGCTCCCATGGATCGATTTATCATTATGGTTTAGTGTATGATATCGATTAGGGTTCTTCGTTCTGTCCTTATTCTTAATGCATGTTTGCTTGATTAGCTACCTTGCAACTGATCTTAGATTTTTTTAGAGCTATGAAAGTACTGATATGTTTGACCTAGGGTTGACGAGCAAAACCGTCACAAGATTTCGAAAGTATACTTGTGGAGGGGTTGTGAGCGTCAACGACCTTTGAGTATAACCACTAACTTTTTGCGCGGACGGAGACGAAAGCTACCAGTCGAGTACTAAAGTTGTAGGTGTGTAGGGTGTACGAAAGTACACTACACACAATGTCCGTGTTCCTAGTTCAAGAACCAAAAGGCGACAAAAGTCGCATTAAAAACCCTAGCAAAATACCTATGATTTTCGGCCATGATCCCTAGAGAGTTCCCGATTGCCCAACGCTTAGTTTATTTATTTACAGCCTCGCTTTTAATTATTCACTTGCTTACTTGCTTTCTTATTTACTTGCTTAGATTAGTTTAAATTCCAATATTGCTTTGCTTACTAGATTATTTACTTGCTCGCTTTCTTATTTTCTCGCTTAGTTTAGTTTAAATTCCTAGTTTCGAATTCATGACGAACCATCAACCTTATTTTCGTTTTAGACTTCCTTACTAACTTTCTTTCTAAGGTCTCGTAGAACAGCTTTCCCTCCATGTGGATCGATACCTAAAGTACTACAACGCACGTCTGTGCACTTGCAGAACCTTTAGGTTTACAAATTTAAAACCTGAAGTTTCGGAGACGAATCCGACGCTACCAGTAACCAATTTTGTGTTGGAGTGTAATAGATAAAGTTTTGGTAACTGATCAACAATTAAAGGGATTACATATTTGCTAACAGATTCATTATGCAAGTAACAAATAGATTGGAAATATAACATCAACGTTATCAAAGTAACATATTATTTATCGCTGATGCTTAGATGGGTAACATGTGTAATAGCTGATAACAAATCATTTAACGATAATATCTACCGTTACATGCTAACAAGTACATATTCATGGTTATATACATATATGCCATTACAATATCTTGAAGCTTCACCGTATTTTTGCCGAATCTCAAGATGGTCTTCATAACATCTTGAGAGCCACTGCCGGAGTTCATTGAGAGTTTTAGTTTGAGCTAATGATGAGCCCATAACGGAGCTTTGAACGGTCTTTGCAATCATCAAAACCGGATTTTGGATTTTCATCGCATCTTCATCTGATATCTGCCGGATATTCACAATTATCACTGAATCTTTGTTGGATCGTCGTCAATGGTGTCAGGTTATGTCGGAATTTCATCGAATCTCTCTTGATTAAGTGATGAATAATAGTTAACTAGTTAATAAGTGAGTTACCGTATAAAACAAAAAGTTAGAGGTAGATCTATGTGTTTATTGGTATAATAAATAGTTTAACATGTTACACAATAGTGTAGTCGATTGAGTTTGTGACGTGGTAGTTGGGGTCAAGGTTAATTTCGTCATTGCCGATAACCACCCACACAGTAAGTTTTTCGTTTTGGGGGCCATGGTTAGTTTCCTTATTTCGACCCAAACATTGAATATCTACCCAATCAACTCTATATATTATACATATCTAGTAATATTTTTATCTGGAAAAAAACTTACATCGTCTCTATTGTTAGTAAAATGACTTTTGAATCTCTTTACTTAAATAAGAATCAATACAATAAAATCTTTTGTGCCTCTCCATAGGTTGACAACTCAGCTTTTCATTCTTTTAGAAGCTGACACCTCATAAAAATATTGAGCCAATTACAATATTTTAATTAATACATGTCAACATTAAACATTAAAAAAAAAAAAATCTTATTGGGTTTGTTTAATGGGCCGATCTGTTTACTCATTGTTAAGCCCTCACTCTTGGTTAGACCACTATGCATGGGGGTGAATGAGCAGAAAATTCGATTTGCAATTGTAAAATCAGTTTCTTATTTCATGCATGATACAATAAAACCAACGATTTCAATTGGGAGAAAACCTTAAAAATACATGAACTATTTAAAATTTGGAAGAAAAATACACTAACTATTTTGGTTCCCAAAAAAAATACACAAACTACTTATAACACCCAATTTAATACATGAACATTCAAAAATCGTGGGTTTTACAATGGATCCGTCAACTCCGTTAACTCGTCGAACGGAAGTTAAGAAACGCCGTTTGTATTAAATGGAAAAAACCTTAAAAATACATGAACTATATAATTTTTGGAAGAAAATACATGAACTATTTTGACTCCCAAAAAATACACAGACTATTTCTTATACCCAGTTTAATACTCGAACATTCAAAAATCGTGGGTTTTACACCGGATCCGTCAACTCAGTCAACCCATTGAACGAAAGTTACAAAATGTTGTCGAAGTCGCTGAGTGTCAAAATGACTATATAAATCATTCCTTATCTTCCCTGAGTGTCGAAGTCGATGCCTTCCCCAGTGTCGAAGTCGATTACGTTTAGGTCATTAGAATCGAAGGGAAAATCGAGAGAAAATATCAATTTTAAGACAAAATCGAGGGAAATTCAACTAAGGGTTAGTGTGGCTCTATTTGGGGGAAATTCAATTCATGGTTTCTTTCTATTGATATGGGGGAAAATCGATTTGGGGATAACTCGACAATTTAGGGGAAAAAAACAAGGTCAATAGTGGTCTTTTCAGCAGTAAAATACCTACATGTTTTTTGTTTTAATACAAACAACATTTTGTACCTTCTGTTCAACGGATTGACTGAGTTGACAGATCCAGAGTAAAATCTACAATTTTTGAATGTTCGAGTATTAAACTGGGTGTAAGAAATAGTCCGTATATTTTTTGGGAATCAAAATAGTTCGTGTATTTTTCTTCCAAATTTTATATAGTTCATGTATTTTTTAAGGTTTTTTCCATTTAATACAAACGGCGTTTTTTAACTTTCGTTCGACGAATTAACGGAGTTGACGAATCCAGTGTAAAACCCACGATTTTTGAATGTTCATGTATTAAATTGGGTGTTATAAGTAGTTTGTGTATTTTTTTGGGAGCCAAAATAGTTCGTGTATTTTTCTTCCAAATTTTATATAGTTCATATATTTTAAAGTTTTTTTCCCATTTCAATTCGACCTAAAAAAAAAAAGAGTCGTTTTCTATAATTTATGTGATAATAATCAAGATTATCAATTATTTCAGCTTTTGATACAATGAATATTCTATTCGAAAAGGTAGACGATGTACAGAGAAAAGGGGAAAACCAAAAATACTCAGCATCAAACAAAACAAAAATTAAATGAACATTAGCCGTCCATGAATTGACGTACACACATAACTAAACAGAAGTCAAGAAACATATTGTCGCGGGAAAGAAGACTTTTGAGAGTGCGAATCTTGGGGGTGATAAGCTTCACACGGTACATTTTCATTCTCACTATTAGATTGATCAATTCCGATTTATTTCGATTTTATTTAAAGATTGTTAAGGTTCTTGCTTTCTCCTTGTACCAATTAGATCAATCTGGGTTTTGGAGTGGAAATTGATGTATTTCGATCGATAAAGCACATTTATAGCTTAAATTTTAAATCATATAAGATTTTTTTTCTAGGAAATTCTTAGTCATACTGTCTTTAAACATGAGTTTGAAACCTATTTGATGGGATTAACCAAGTTTCTCATGAGTTGATTACATTACTCTTTTTACGCACCTTAGTTCTCATGAGAACCCGAAAGAACAAATGTTGTTGTGGTTTTGGAACAAGAAAACGTTGTGGTGGATAACTCTTTAGCTGAACCCGTGATTGCAGATGATATACAAGCTGTTCTTGAAGTGCTCGATGAAATGGCAGAGAAAAAGAATCACACAGAGGACGAAGAGTTGTTGAAGAAGAGCTGTTCTGTTGGAGAAAAAAGAATAAGAGAGAAAATCCATAACCAAGAAATCAGAAACGACAGACAAATCAATGGAGCTTGTTTTCTCACAGAAAATAAGGTAACTAAACCAGCTTTGATTTGTTTGTCCTCTATTTGATTTGTTTCTTAGAGTTAGAGCAATGGAACTTGTTCAAAAATCTGCTTTTTTTTATAATGTAATCTTGCAATGAACCGATAACTCATAGTTCGGTGAAGAAAAACAAAAAACCAGTTCGTCCGAGATTCAGTTTCTTGAAGTAAGATTTTGATTTTAACAAATCATAAAATTTAATCATGAGATAGTACTATATTATCCATAAAATTTTGGTTTGCAAATATTGAAAAGCATTCATCTGGTGTTTACTGATGATGGCCAATGCATTGTTCCAGACCAGTGATGTCAGACTTGAAGGCTGAAATTAGAGAGTGGTAAATTTATGATGTTCCAGGACTACATGAGAAGAGAAAAAAGGACGACGAGACGAATACGAAATTTAATGCTGGTGCTTAAGAGTCAAAGGGTCGAACCATTTTTTGGAAGGCACTCAGTTCGGTGAGAATGAGCTCAAAACAACACAACAAAGAGGATTTTCTGCCGTTGTATGCTTGTAGCTTGACATGGAAAAGGAAGGTTTCAAAGTCGTTCTGATTTCTGCGATTATTTATAGTTTTGTGTCAACATCTCTACGATTATATTTTGTATTAATTTTTTAATTGTTTATGAAATTATAGAATATGTGTATGCTTATAATAAACTTGTTTGTTTGACTAAATATGCACACTAATATAACCCTTTCTTTTCGTTGGAAAACAATTTCTTCACCTCTTGCATCCAAGAAAGCTAAACGAGTAACTAATATCATCTTTGTAGTCTTGCCACGGGACATCGAACTGTATTATCACCCTCCACTTCTTCAAACAAACACAATTGGTGATTAAGGCAAAACGAACTTAATTTTTAAAATGTCCAAATATAAATGATCTTTATCAAAAATGTCTTTATTCTTAAAATATCTCTCAGGATACTCTAATCAATTATATTTGGAGATGAAAAAAAAAAGGGAGAGAATAGTAAATTAAGGTGGATATATGATAAAAAGAATGGTGATGATGAAACGGAAGCCTGCAGCGTAGCGCGGGTGCACACCTAGTAAGAACAAAAACTTTAGAAAACAAATTATTGAGGCAAACACCGGCCTGTTTTGGGGTTTCTTTATTATTGTGTGAATGAATAATACAAATCTTTAAGACCCGTATTATATAATACCCCAAAACCCGATTCCAATAGGATTACTAAAAAGGAAAATTTCCCTTAATCTAATAGGATACCATAATGTGGGGGCTTTGCCCTCCACACACCCCCCTGCCCCAAACGAATCTGCGTTAGGTTTCTCTTTCGGTCCGTTGTTCAAAAAAGGGTCCCTTAGCATACTTATCCGATTTTTGTCATCTTAAAAACAACAACTTAATACATCGTTACTACTGTTAGTAAAAAAGACTTTTGAATCTCTTCATTTTCAGTTTTCTTCATAGGAGGATGCTCTTCAAAATAAAGGATTAGAAGAGAAAGTTTCAAAACGGCACAAAAATCCTTTAAGAGTCATACCTCATAAGACGCAATTTTGTTTTCAAAAAATATGTGAAAAGCATATTCAGTCTTATTTGCTTGAAATTCTGGATATGCCTTCATTAGAATTATCATCATTAGCTAATAGAGGCCTGTATAGAGAACAGAGGAAGATGATATAAATTTATGTATATCTCAGTGATCGTGACTACAATTCCTTTATATGCAAAGGCATATCTCTCTTCCTAAATACAAATATATTTACTCATAAATACAAATGATCTACAACACAAATCAAGGAAATAATTACTCCAATGAATTGTCGAGATGATTACTCCAATTACTAGAGGTTTGTGATATTGATTGTGGAAGATACAATCAATCCCATTCCCCCCCCCCCCCTCCTCAAGCTGGAGCATGAAGATCATGAATGCCCAGCTTGACCCGAAAGTCGTCAAAAGCTTGTCGTCCAAGTGGTTTTGTGAATATATCAGCGAGTTGAGTGTTTGTAGTGACATGAGTTGTAGCAATTGTACCTGTTTGTATTTCATCGCGGACAAAGTGACAATCTGATTCTACGTGCTTGGTACGTTCGTGGAAAACTGGATTTGTGGCAATGTGTATTAATGCTGCCTTGCTATCAAAGTAGATTCGCATTGCTTGATTGTGTTGAACACCCAGACTTTGTAACCACAAAAGCTCTTGAGTAAGAAATGCCATTGCTCGATATTATGCTTCTGCAGAGGATAAACTTACAGTGGGTTGTTTTTTGGTTTTCCAAGCGATTGGTGAACTTCCAACTTGAACAAAGTAGCCAGTAATTGATCGTCGTGTAATCGGACAGCTTGCCCAATCGGAATCGCACCATCCCGATATCTGGAAATCTGTTGTTGCCTGAAGAAGAATTCCCTGGCCTGGATTCCCCTTCAAATATCTTACAACGCGCAATGCTGTTTGCCAATGATCTTCCCTCGGTGTTTGTATGAATTGCGCCAAAACATGAACACAATATGCTAAATTTGGTCTTGTGACTGCCAAATATATTAACCGCCCAATCAATCGTCGATAAATCTCAGGTGCTTCTAGCAAAGGCGATGTGGAGAGAGCAAGTTTATTGTTTCGCTCCAAAGGAAATGTAGCCGGTTTTGCACCCAACAAACCTGTTTCTGACAGGATATCTAAGGTATATTTTCGCTGACTTAGATAAAATCCTTGTGAGCTTCGAGACACCTCAATTCCCAAGAAGTACTTTAAAGTGCCCAAGTCTTTCATCTTGAAACAAGAGGAAAGATATCCCTTGAATATATTCAGTGCTTCAATCGAATTACCTGAGATTATCATGTCGTTGACATAGATGAAAATGTTGATACGAATTCCTCCCTTATCAAATGTGAACAATGAGTAGTCTGAAATATCTTGCTTAAAACCGTATTCAAGCAATGATGTTGTCAGTTTCGCAAACCAGCATCAAGGCGCTTGTTTCAGGCCGTAGAGAGATTTCCGCAAGCGACAGACTTTAGTTTCATCTTCGGAGCAAAATCCCGGTGGAGGTTTCATATAAACTTCTTCGTCAAGATCTCCGTGCAAGAAGGCATTGTGTACGTCCATTTGATGTACTGGCCAATTGTTACCTGCAGCGACTTGTAAAAACAAACGAATTGTACCCATCTTTGCAACCGGTACAAAGGTTTCACCATAGTCAACTCCCTCAACTTGATTATTCCCAAGAACAACCAGACGAGCCTTATAGCGCCCAATAGAACCATCATATTTGTGTTTGATTTTATACATCCATTTCGAACCAATTGCTCGTTTCCCCTTCGGCAAATCCACAAGATCCCATGTACGATTTGCTTCGAGCGCTTTCACCTCAGTTCCCATTGCGTTTCTCCATATTTTTTCCTTTACCGCTTGTTTGAAAGTTCTAGGTTCAACCGATGATGTTATGACCGCCATATATGCACGACGGGTTGCAGAGAAACGATTGCAATTCACATAATTTTCAATTGGGTATGCCAATTTTCCTGTGCAATTACCCAATAATTGGCTTTGAATGGTGTTGACAACATAATTTCGGAGAGTTGCCGGTGGTTGGCGTTTTCGGTGACCATGCCCAAGTTGATCTTCTTGCACTGGCAAATCGGTGGTCGCAACCAACAGAATCGCTGGAGGTGTTGGCGGCGGAGGAGTGGCTTCTGGAGTTGCCGACGAAGAGACAACCGGAGTCGCCCGTGATAATGCTGAAGAAGAGTTGGTGTTCAGAGTTAGCTCCAGAGTCGCTACGGAGGTGCTTGCGATATCGAGTGTTGAAGAAGAAGATTGACGTGATACTTGGGATTCAATTGGGCCATTAGAAGTTGTTGGGCCAACACCTTCATTTATCACATGCCCATTTACAAGAAACTGATTTTCTTCTTCTTTTATAATTGGGCCATCGTTAATTGGGGCCCAAAGTATATCTTCTTTCTCTTCCAAATCGTGTGCAGTTGCGACAACTTCAATCTCTGCAAACAGAAATTCTTCTTCGTAGAAAATTACGTCTCGTGACACAAAGAACTGTTTGTTCTCAAGGTCATATAATCTCCACCCCTTTTTTCCATAGGGATATCCGACGAAGACACACTTGCGACTTCGAGCTGCAAATTTATCTCCTTGGTGTGCTTGATTATGCGCATAATAAAAGCTCCCAAACACTCTTAAATGAGCATAATCAAGTGATTTCTTGTGTAGTTTCTCGTAAGGTGTGAGCCCATTCAAGACTCTTGGTGTACAATTGATTAAGTAACTTGCTGTCAATATACACTCGCCCCAAAACTTGATTGGCAAATTTTCCTGCAATCGCAATGCTCTAGCAACATTAAGAATGTGTCGATGTTTCCTTTCAACCCGGCCGTTTTGTTGAGGCGTAGCCACACATGAAGTCTCATGAATTATCCCTTCACTTTGAAAGAATGTCGTCAAACTTGTGAACTCGGTTCCATTATCGCTTCTAACACACTTCACTTGTGCTTGAAATTGACGATCAACCATGGAGATAAAACTTTTCAGATGTGTGTCGGTTTCCGTTTTGTTGTTTAGAAGATATAACCACACACTTCGAGAGAAGTCGTCTACGATCGTAAGAAAGTATCGTGCACCAGAATACGATGGTGTTCGATACGGACCCCAGAGATCGCAATGGATTAATTCAAAAATAGTCGCAGTCTTAGTGGTGCTAGATGGAAATGAATTCCTCGTCTGCTTAGCCCGTAGACATACATCACACGCCTTATTCATAATCTCAGATGGAGCAGGAGATGCGACTTCACGTAGTTTACCAACAAATTTCGCAGATGGGTGTCCCAATCGATTATGCCACAAAGCATATGATTGTGTCGCTACTGCTCCAGCAAACTCAGTGCTCCACAAGTGAAAGGTCCCATCTTCTCTCTTACCCGCTCCAATCACCATCCTCGAAGTACGATCTTGGACAACATGATAGTGATCAGCCATTTGAATCACGCAGTGATTCTCATCCATCAATTGCCCTACCAAAATCAGATCAGATTGTAGTCCCTCGACATAGAAAACCAAGTGCAAAACCAAAGAAGAACCAAGGCAGACCGTGCCTTTTTTTACAGAAATATGTTCTCGTTCATCAGCTAAAATTATCATCACATGTGCAATGTCCCTCAAATCAGACAATATATCCAATCTTCCTGTCAAATGATGCGATGCCCCTGTGTCCAAAATCCAAAAGGGAACACAGATCTTACCCGAGAGACGTTCGGTTTGATTGGTTTTTCCAGCATTAAGTAAATTCTTTATTCTGCGCCATTGATCATCACTCATCCCACTGACTCCGTCCCGATCTTTGTCTGTGATCACATAGTTTGCATGTCATAACTCGCAGGTGCACTCACATGTACCGCGTTTGCATACAAAACCGTCTTGGTTTCGCATTCGTCGTAGCTTGATAAGCTTGGAGTTCCTTTGGCAATAATGAAGAAGAAAGTTAGGGACTCGAAGAGAAGGAGCAGGTTGGAGGGTCAACAAAGTGGCTAATTGAAGTCAAGAGAAGATGGCGTGAGACTCGTATAAAAAGAGTCTCTATTTACTATTAAGAATAATTGTTGAGTGACGTGTCCATTAATATCTTACAATTGGGAACACTATATAAGTTTATTATGTTGTAAAGGATCCATTATCGATTACCCTAGTTAAGTGGAGGCGTGGTTTGTCCTTAATATCAGACCATCTTCTTCTCTTCTTCCTTATTCTCTTCTCTTCTCATCTTCATTTCTTCCTTCATTCTGTCATCTCTACGTTAATCCTCTCAAGGGGTTAACAAGTTGGTATCAGAGCGAGAGATCTTCTGACTGTGGGTAGTGAGACTAACCATGGCGCCGAAGGTTGACACAACGGTGTTGCCGGAGCTACAAGAAAAGACGGCGATGCTGAGTACTCAGATGGATCTGCAGAGGCTGGCGACGGAGCAGCATACACAATGGATAGAGAAGATGAACCTGATGCTGGAATCGCTGCAACAAAATCAGATCGGAATCGCTGCAACTCTGGAGAAACTCGTCAAGCAAGGGACCGGTGAAGCGAGTGCTTCAAAATCACCACTGATATAAGACTCGATCTAAGAGTCTTTGGTCCGGATCTGAAGTCAATGAAGTTAGCTCGAAGCTCCTCCTCCACAAACAACTCGCAGCCGGATGGATGGAAAGATTAGACAAGTAGCTCGAAGCTCCTCTTGTGAAATCTTATAAGTGGCGTGATGATGGATTGATAAGCACCACAAGGAGGATGAGGGACTCCCTGATACAGTTTGAGAATCGTGGCCTTGTGAATCACACACAAAGACAAGATCTGAAAACAAAGTTTGATAACTTTAAGAAAATTCGGTCTTTATTGATAATGGGTCAAAACAAAGATACACAGCCATGGGCCTTATAACTTGATCCAGTCGGCTACAACCCTAGGGTTGCGACTCAAAACAACAAGACTTGTAAAAAGAAAAGACTCAAATGACACACACTTTCGATGAGAACAACATGGAGTTCTCTTATATGGAAAGTGTACTAAAAAACACAAAAATAAAAGGCATAACTAAATGGACTTTATTAGGACTCGAAACTAGACTCGATGTGGGCCGGATTAGAACCACTAGACCATGGCCATATCACCTGCAAGGAAACAGAAATAATTGAACGTAAATCGTACCTGCCTTGGCTGAGAAGTCATTGTGGTTTGTTCCGTGGTTGGTAAGATGTCTGGTTCATCTTCGGTTGCATCAAGTAAGGCTTGTATGAAGATGTTGAATTCCTCTCTTAGCTTCTTCTTCTTAGCTCTTGTGATGGATCCATCTATATCCGGAATCTTGATGATATGGTCTTGCTCCGCTTCATGCTCTTGATCCGCTTCATGCTCTTGATCTGCTTCATGCTCGTTGCTTGGTCCTAAACTCAGCTCCTTGGCTTTTGCTCGTGTTATGGGACCTTCATGAGTCTTAGTTTCTTCAGTCTTGGCTTCTTCAGTACGTTCCTCACTTATGTCTTCATCCGGTGGTTCAGTCAGTGGGTTGATGTCCGCATCAACCACCCTAGGCTTTGGTGAGTAGATCGAGGGAAAAAGAGGCAGGTATCCTTCCCTTACCTGTGCTCACTGTTCCGGCGAGGCGAGAGGATGGGTTTTCTCCGACAGCTACTGACGGAAAACTCAGTTCCCCATCGCGGGAAATTCCCATACCCGACTTTGATGGAGAAAACCCAGATGACTAGATCTATCGGGTGGAGAAATGTTTTAAGGTGAACCAAACCTCTAAGGAAGATCAAGTGGAGTTGGTGATACGGGATATTTTCGTGTTCAATTTCCCAAGTGTACTCATGTCATTGTAGCACTTGAGATGTCAATCCATAAGGGGTTAAGATTGAAGCACTAAGAATGCAAGAAACTTCTTAATCTAGAGCAAAACGTTTTTATGTTTATATAAAAAGGAAACAAAAGAAATGCAAGAAATAAAATAAAAGACGAAAGAAGAAAACGTTGGATCATGGCTTAAACTATCAACGAGATGATTAATAATTAAACAATGATTCATTTGGAAGCATTAAACACTATCTTAGAACATGGAACACAAGCAATATATTGATCCACTTCCGTGGTATCAATCCCTACATCAATAATCAACCGTCATAAACTTCCGTTCGCGATCCAATGACCAATGAGCATTAATAACAAGTCCATTTAGTTCACTTAACACCCTAGACAGCAACTTCCGTTGGCTAAGATATGCGAAGCTCACAAAAGATTCGGTTCAAGCAATTCATTTAGACTCGGGTCAAGAGGGAAATGCCTAAGTTCAAGACTCCAATGAACAAATCTAATATAGTACTAACACCGCTTACTCGAATCTCTTCCCTAAAGCATGGGACGAGACCAAAAATCCTAGGGTGTAGCTTTAGTTCGGTTTGTCACGCCAAACTAGAACTACCTAATCTAGGTGTAGTACTAAACTTTGGTTTATCTTATCAAATCTAACATTAAGAACCAACCTAAGAACCTAAGTGAAAGATTTATCTAAGATCATCCTAAATCACCATCATCTAACCATCAATCAACCAAATCAAGCCTAAACATGATCCAACAAAAAACTATTCACAAGAACACCAAGAACATGAAGAACACAAAGAACCCAGAAAAAGTCAACTCACAAAAACAACACAAATCACAAAAGTACACCATATAAAATAAAGAGGAAGATTCAAATAAAGATAATATGAAATAAAAGTGAAGAAATCTTCCCTTATGTGGCATATACATGAAGATCCATTCAAGAACACCAAGGGGTGTTCTTGAACTCTCCCAAGTCTAAAAAGAGAAGACGTTTTGTGTGGGGAAGAAAACTTAATGTTTATTACAACTTAAGTGGGGTATTTATAATAAAATGTATTAAAATGTGTTTTTGGTCCGGATTGGCAGTTTATCGGGCCACTTTATCGGCCATATGGCCGATATAAACTTCACCAGGGGGCTCTCATTCTCGGAAGCATCTCCTTCGCGGCAGAGTTGATATGTGTCCACTAAATCCAATGTAACTACTTCAATACAGCTCCTAACGACTTGAAACCACTCCCATTGGAAAGCTAACTCAATTTCCGACAACTTTTATGAAGAGCTCCAAAGCTAAATCCAAAGGGAAGGCTTCCATACGAGTCGATCTTCCAGACACATATTCTCGATACTTTATCTTTGCTTTTATCGGGCATGTTTTATCGGCCAAATGGCCGATAAAATGGCTTGGCAGGAGCAACGTCTTCTTGGCATGAGACAAGGTGTTTTATCGGCCCTCATTATCGACCATAGGGCCGATAAAACTGATCATCAGGGACTCCATCACCTTTTCCTTGTCTTTCTTGCCCCTTTGACCTTCCATGATTGCTATCCACACTCCTCTAACTTCTTCAACTCCAAGAACACCTGAAAATGACTCAAAATGGTATGTACATGCAAATATACACCCTAAGACTCTAGAACACACTCCTAACGCTAAATGAGACACTTATGCATGAATATGTAACAAAGTATGCATGAATGAGAATAAAACACACCAAAATAAAGGGGTTAAAACATGCAAAATATGGTGTTATCAGTTGGCAATCACATCGATGAAGGGGTTTGCTCTCACTTGGACCAGATGGTTGCAAGATCGTGTGAAGGTAAAGGACTGGGCTAATCTTAAATCTCGGATACGAAGCAGATTTCGGAAGAGTTATGGTGGTGGGTATGTGTATCAGAGGTTGATTGGGTTGAGACAGGAAGGGTTGAGCGTGGAGGAGTATCGTCAGCGGTTTGAAGAGCTGACTGCGACAACACCGCACCTTCCCGATGATCTGTTGGAAGAGTTTTTGATTGCAGGATTTCGACAGTCCATCCAAGATCAGGTCATTAGATATAGACCAGTGGGGGTTGATGAGATTGTGGATACTGCCCTCATTATTGAAGCGCAGGAGAACCGTAAGGAGAAGGAGCACCGAGTCGAGAAGTATCGTTCTTCTTTCCAATGGGTGAACTCAGCACCAGCTATGAACTACTCCCACAGGGTTCAAAACAACTGCTTCCACCGTTCACAGGAGAAGAAATCAGAGACACCCCAACGGAAACCGTTTATTCCAGATGCGAAGAAGAATGGATTATGCTTCCAATGTGGTGAAAAATGGAATCCAAGACATCTTTGTAAGGGTAGGGAGTTTAAATATTTGGCTGTTGATGAAGAGTGCGAGCTTGATGAGGATGATGAGTTAGATCTCAGGAAGAAGATAGAAGACACTGGGGACGATGATGAACTGCAGGAGTTGCTCAAGCTGTCACTGTTTTCCATGGCTGGGTTAACTACGAGAAGATCTCTGAGGCTAAAAGGCTCCATTGCAGGGCAGGAAGTGGTAGTTCTTATTGACTCAGGTGCGACCAGCAACTTCATCACTGAGGAAGTGGCACTTCGCTGCGGGCTGGAGATAAACACCACCAGAGGACTTAGAGTGGCAGTTGGAAATGGACAGGTGGTACCCAGCGCTGGGAAATGTTGTGAGGTGGAACTTATAGCACAAGAAGCACGGATTCATGCTGATTTCTTTATCTTTGAGCTAGGCACCACTGATGTTGTTTTGGGGTATACTTGGTTGGAAACTCTAGGTGAGACAAGGGTCAATTGGAGATTGCACAAGTTGAGTTACATTCAAGACGGGCAATGGATCACCTTACAAGGGGACCCCTCCCTCATCCGAGCTCAAGTATCACTGAACTCGATGGAGAACCTGGCCGCGGAAGGTGATGTAGTCTACCTCCTAGAGTTGTCGACATTATTTGCAGGCGTTGATCACAACCAGACTGCAGCAGAAGATGAAGGTTTGAAGGATCTGTCAGAGCAACATGCCAGCGTATTTAACATGCCTCAGGCCTTACCACCGCGCAGAGATAGAGAGCATATTATTACCTTGAAAGAAGGTGCCGACCCAGTGAATATCAGGCCCTATAGGTACAGTTTTGCTCAGAAAAATGAGATAGAAAAGCTAGTAAAGGAGATGATGGATGCAAAGATAATTCAGCCAAGCATCAGTCCTTACTCTAGCCCGGTGTTGCTGGTTCAGAAAAAAGATGGTGGTTGGCGGTTTTGTATTGATTATCGAGCCTTGAACAAGCTCACAGTTCCTGACCGTTATCCAATTTCGGTGATCGAAGAGTTATTGGATGAACTACAAGGTGCCACTGTTTTTTCTAAACTGGATTTGAAGTCGGGGTACCATCAAATCAGGGTGCGAGCTAGTGACGTGGAAAAAACGGCTTTTCGCACACATGAGGGCCATTACGAGTTCCTTATGATGCCATTCGGGCTTACTAACGCACTTGCGACATTTCAATCAGTTATGAATACAATTTTTCGCGGTTTCCTCAGGAAATTTGTATTGGTATTCTTCGATGACATCTTAGTGTACAGCCGCGACATGGAGGAGCACACAAAACACTTGGCAACCGTGATGACAGTATTGGCAAAACATCAGTTTTATGCAAATAGGAAGAAGTGTGCCTTCGGACAGCGTCACATTGCATACTTGGGTCATATAATCACTGGTGCAGGTGTCTCGGCTGACCCTGCCAAGATCGAAGCAATGGAAAGGTGGCCAGAACCGAGAAACCCGACAGAACTACAAGGATTTCTGGATATTACCGGCGGTTCGTGAGGAATTATGGCAAAATAGCGAGACCGTTAACAGAGTTGCTTAAGAAGAATGGCTTCAAATGGAGTGAAGCTGCATCAGTTGCTTTTCACGAGTTAAAAAGGGCAATAACTACTCTTCCGGTACTCGTCTTGCCTAATTTTAAACTTCCTTTTGTGATAGACACAGATGCCTCAGGTAATGGGATAGGAGCAGTGTTGTCACAAGAAGGAAGACTAGTCGCTTTCCTTAGTCAGAGATTTTCTGAGAAAGAGTGTATGAAATCAGTATATGAGCGCGAGCTGTTGGCAATAGTTCTTGCAGTCCAAAGGTGGCGGCACTACTTGACAGGCCAAGGCTTCACCATCCGCACCGATCAGAAAAGCCTTAAGCACCTGTTGGAGCAGTGTTTCGTGACAACGGAACAACAGAAGTGGGCAACAAAGTTGTTAGGACTGGTCTTCATCATTGAATACAAGCCTGGGAAAGAGAATAGAGTTGTTGACGCCCTGTCACAGAGAGCTCCTCCAGAACAGCTGATGGAGTTAGTTTTCGCACCCCCACCGTCCCTTGACACCAAGGAGTTACAGGCACAGATCGAGGCAGACCCAGAGTTGAAGAAGATAATTCAACATGTGAAAAAAGGTACGTACTCTAATTCTGGATATTCTGTGAAAGATGGGTTGTTGCTGAAGGATAGTAAGGTTGTCATACCCAGAGGATCTCCCTTCATTCCAAGGCTGTTACAACAGTTTCACTGCAGCAGTATGGGTGGACATGAGGGTCAGCTCAAGACCTATAAAAGGTTATCTCGTGAGGTGTTTTGGAAAGGAATGAAACAAGATGTGGTCCGGTTCATTGAAGCGTGTCAGACATGTCAGCAGAACAAATATTCAACTCTGAGCCCAGCAAGTTTGTTGAATCCTCTACCTGTTCCCCAATAGGTTTGGTCGGATATAAGTATGGATTTCATAGAGGGTTTGCCGCGTTCTGGTGGGTTTAACGCTATCCTTTTTGTTGTTGATCGTTTGAGTAAATTCAGTCACTTCCTTCCCTTGTCACACCCCTTCACGGCCAAAGAGGTAGCTCAGGTATTTCTTACTGAGGTAGTACGGCTTCATGGGTTTCAGGAGTCAATTGTATCGGATCGAGACAGAGTGTTCCTTAGCAATTTTTGGGTTGCGTTGTTCAAGTCTCAGGGTATGCAGTTACGCCGCAGCTCAGCCTACCACCCGGAAACCGACGGGCAAACAGAGGTAGTGAATCGCACTCTCGAGACCTATCTCCGTTGTTTTGCAGGTCAGAAACCGAAGACGTGGGCAAAGTGGATACCTTGGGCTGAGTATTGGTACAACACTTCATTCCACTCCTCTATTGCCACCACACCTTTCAATGCTCTCTATGGAAGAGATCCTCCCAAGTTGTTGCGGTTTCATGACACTCCCACAGCAAATGCTACAGTGGAGGAGTTGTTGCGTGACAGAGATGCACTGTTCGAGGAATTGAGGGGTCACTTGCTACGAGCACAGCAACGGATGAAGAAGTCTGCTGACAAACACCGTCGAGACTTGAGCTTTTCTCCTAGTGATTGGGTCTACATCAAACTGCGTCCATATCGACAGAAATCAGTGGCTACCAGACTCAACGAGAAGCTTGCTCCACGGTTCTTCGGGCCGTATGAGGTGCATAAATGCATTGGACCAGCAGCCTATCAACTGTTACTCCCGAAAGGTAGCTCTATACACCCTGTTTTCCATGTTTCACAACTCAAGAGAGCAGTGCCTTCGGACTACCAGGCGCAACCTCTTCCGCAGGCATTACAGTCGAACATGGAATGGATCGCTGAACCAAATAACATCACTGCTGTTAGACGTGTGGAAGGCGGAAAGGGAGCTGAGGTGTTGGTGGAATGGGATGGTTTACAAGAGTTTGAAGCAACATGGGAGTCGACGGAAAAGATCAAAAAGCTTTATCCTCATTTCCACCTTGAGGACAAGGTGACTCAATTACAGGGGAGTATTGATAAGCTTGGAGTTCCTTTGGCAATAATGAAGAAGAAAGTTAGGGACTCGAAGAGAAGGAGCAGGTTGGAGGGTCAACAAAGTGGCTAATTGAAGTCAAGAGAAGATGGCGTGAGACTCGTATAAAAAGAGTCTCTATTTACTATTAAGAATAATTGTTGAGTGACGTGTCCATTGATATCTTACAATTGGGAACACTATATAAGTTTATTATGTTGTAAAGGATCCATTATCGATTATCCTAGTTAAGTGGAGGCGTGGTTTGTCCTCAATATCAGACCATCTTCTTCTCTTCTTCCTTATTCTCTTCTCTTCTCATCTTCATTTCTTCCTTCATTCTGTCATCTCTACGTTAATCCTCTCAAGGGGTTAACATAGCTCCTATGTCGAGTTGTTTGTCGGACCTCCATGGTCATCGTTGTCGAGTTCGTGTTCATCGGTGTCATCATCTTCATTGTCGGGTTCGTGTTTGTCAGGATCGGGTTCGTCTCATCAAACAGATTCGTGTTTCGTTTTACGTTTGAATTTGACATTGTCGCTTGATTCAAAAAATTAATTTTTTTTTTTAATAAAAGAAATGGTTCAGGCTCTGATACCATATAGAGAACATAGGAAGATGATAGAAATTTCTGTATATCTCAGTGATCGTGACTACAATTCCTTTATATGCAAAGGCATATCTCTCTTCCTAAATACAAATATATCTACTCATAAATACAAATGATCTACAACACAAATCAAAGAAATAATTACTCCAATGAATTGTCGATGATTACTCCAATTACAAGAGGTTTGGGATATGATTGTGGAAGATACAATCAATCCCATTAGCCTGCGAACTAAAATGGATCAGATTTGGTTTCAATTCGATTTGATTTTGGAACAGTTTGTTCGGTTAAAATATATACCTCTATGAATTAGTTTAATATTTTAACAATTAGTGTATTTAGAGTAATGAAATTAGATTGAGCAAAACAAGAGAAACACATATTGGTACGGTCTTTGGATAAAGAAACATACAAAAATACAAAGGATCAAAAAAAAGTATTTCTGTTGGGTTTCTGTTGGGTTTCTGTTGCCAAGACCTATATGGATTTCTGTTGGGTTTCGGTTTGGGATTCTCCCATGCAGTTAACAAAAAATGAATATTTTACAAACTTTTTACAAAAAAAAGTATAGTCAAATCCTAAAACCCTAATCAGAATCAAACTTAAACTCCCGATAATGAAATCTACAATGAAGTCCTATTAAACTAAAAAGCAAATCCAATAAACTGGAATCGGATCCCTTAAAATCGCAAAAATTCAAACCTTATAAACGGAAATCGAAGCCTGAAATAAATTTGACAAACTCAATTTAGATCGAAAACTGTATGAAAAAAAAAAAAAAAAAAAAAACTTACCTCATCTCAAATCATAGCATATCTAATTCTTTAATTTGAATTCGTTTTATTAGAATTATATTTTGGCATATATAATTCTTCAATTTGGAAACACTAAAATCCTACTCACAACCCCAAAATTTTCCTTTTTATTTAACCTGTTTTATGTTTTTAACACATGGAGAACTGAAAAAGATTCATAAAAGTAAACTGAGTTTATGTATTAAGCACGTGGTCAAACTTCTATTATGGTCTTAAAGAGTTTGTACAATCTGTTAACAAAAAGTAATGCCGCCTCGCGCAACGAAATAATATTGAGAGTTCTTTTTTTTTTTTTTTCAAAATATTGAGAGTTCTTTCTGGTTATAAAGTTGCGTTGAAATTTTACTGTCGTTTTTTTTTATTAATAAAAATCAAATTTTCATTTGAAAATCCGGTCAAAATTGATAATAAATTTTTTTTTTAATCAAGTAATGTTGGTCCACTATGGTTGAATGATTCACTTTGAATGGTTTTTTTTTTTGGCATAGTTCAAGCTATTCTACTGTAATTTCAATCATATTTGACTACTCGTAGATGTTTTCAGTGACAAAAAAATCGAATTCTTTATTATCTTCGAGAGATTAGTCTGAGTTTCGGCATTGGGGATTCCCCCGATCAACAAAAAAATAGTATCCAAATTTTCAATGCATTACTTGATTGGTGTATCCCTCTTTGGCTTTTGTTAACCATATTTGTCTCTGACCTAACACTAGATTTATAAACAACACATGTTTGAATATTGATGGCTTGTGGATGGAGACCAACTTCCATTATATTGAAATTTAAATTGTACGTAAGCAAATCCAAAGCATTATAAACTCGTGGCAAAATATTAAAATATATTAGTTTAACATTATAAGTACACAAAGCTAACGTGACTAAGCTTGCAAAACAGCTCTTCCAAGTTTTGAAGCTCCATTAACGTTAACAATTAAAACCACAAGCCAAAAAAAATAAAAATGTGTACAACCGAAAACTATTTTGTGTTGGATCCGAGAGAAGCCACCGCCTCGGATCTCATACATCTTCTCTTCTCCTCGGATCTCAAGAAGAGAAGGTTCATCGATTCTTCGGAAGATAGGCTTGAGGATGATCTTTGCGTCCGGCGAAGATGGATCATCTTTGTATCTATCGTTATTCAGAAACTGATGATTCTCCTAAAGAAACCTCTCTACTTATTTGGATTCTCTCTTCTTTATTGGCTCAACCTTGTCTCTTCAAATGGTGGCTTCTTCATGATACTCCCAAATCTTTTCAAAGGTCAGATTTTCTTTTGACTTTCTTGTTTTAAACTAGTTGGTATAAGTTTGGTTAATTACATTAAAGATAAAATACAAACGTTAAACTCGTATGATTTCTTCATTTTCATCGACATGTCAAATGGAAACAATCAGTATAATGGACAAATAATTGTTGCTTACTATGAATGAGGATTATACACAAAAAAATTATGCATGACTGAGGTAGTAAGTTACTTCGAAGGACATGACGTAGTAAGTTAATTATCTTCTACTTAATTGAATGTTGAGACGTACAATTAAACGCAATTAGGACATGAGGTTTTTTTTTGGCAACAAGCCAGCAACTAAAAAATAAGTTACAAAAATTATCTGAACATATGTAACCACTATTTTTGTTCTTTTCAACAGTATAAATACATAGAACGGTTCAGAAATTTAAAACGAAAATACCGAATTTACATATATATTATCATAAGGGTAGACATAAGCACTTTGTAGCCAATATTATTAACTTACGATGAGAATTATTTTGTGCGAAACCCATAAATAAAAATCGTCAATTCTACCCCTATGTTTAACATTTCTATTACTTTTTTTGTTTTTAATTATTTTAGGAAAGATGATCTGGCCAGAGAAAACATCGGCGACATTTGCATCGCTAAACGGAAGTCTAGACCGGCGAGTAGAGTTAGACCGGAGAATAGAGAGAGGAAGCAAAAGATACAAAGCAATGTTGTCAATTATGGCTTCTAAGCTTTCTTACGAGAACATAAACTTTGTCAGCTCTGTTCTTCACAACCATTGGAAGGTTTTTTATTATTCAACTCGCCCCTTTTTACTAACTATTATAACAACAACAAAAAAAACTATATTTTTCCTTAATTATTTTTCACAACTCTCACTATAAAGAAAATTCTAGGTTTGCCTATCAGTCAATTACAGTTTTGTCGTGCTCATGAAAATTCACATTCTAGCATTTAAAAATGGACTTTTGGATTAATCTTTATTGAATATAAAATTTATCATTGAGGTCATTTTCCTACTAAAAAATAAAAGAATTGTTTTAAAGAAGGTAGTCAAGATTGTTATTAATGATGACTAGTCTAAAAGCAAGTTCTAAGGTTTATTTCTTCTATATAACATAAATCTCCCTATAGTCTATTTTGTTTTCCTTTCAAAATAAGTAAAGTTTCATATAAAAATACGGCAACTGATGCAGACTGTCATTTAGCTGTATCTTTGTTTCGTCGAATTATTAAACTTTATCTTATAAACAACCATGCATGATTTTCTTTGATTTTAAAAATAATAAAATGAAATCATTAAGAGATTAATCACCTTTTTAGTAAATCTTATGCACAGATGGACTTATTGGGTTTCTACAGCTGTTGGAATGGTGAGACTGCTTTTCCCTTTTTATATTAAAAGATAATACAAATAATTAACTGAATGAGTCCAAAAAAGGCAAATCCCACGTGAAAACAATGTGGAATATTATATTTTACCTACCTAAAATGAATTTGATTCCACTAATAATTTGCAACACTCGGACAGTGGAATTTCAAATATTATTTTCCTAATTCAATTGTTAAACCCCATCCCGAATGACCAAAATGAATTAGTAATGACTTCGAAGAAATTATTTAACTCGATGTCTATTTTATCTTTAATCTTACAAGATTGTGAGGTTTACAAATCTCATACAATTTTTTCACTAAGAAATCTAACCCCAAACTCACATATCATATATATATATTTTGTGTCAAAAACATCAAGAAACACATCTCTGTTTTACACAAGTAATTAAGTTCTCCTACCTTTTGCTACCTATAATTTTCTAATCAAGCTTAAAATTAAAACTTACAATTTTTCAAAAAGATTTTTTATTTATTTTTTTCTTGTTGTAAATATTTGAGTGTGTGCTGAAATATTTTGAAAATATTGAGACTCTAACTTCAATTTCTCTAGAATCTTAAATTAAAAGTATGCCTTAATATATATATATTTGTTCTTTAGAAAGAAGCGTAACACTTTCTTCTTTGAGTTTCTTAGGTTACCAGAAACAGAGGTCAACAGAGGTAATTGTTATAAAGGACACAAGCACGGATCCGAACCTCATGTTCGTCAGTTTCAGAGGCACCGATCCTTTCGACACCGATGATTGGTGTACGGACTTGGATCTTTCATGGTAATTTTGTTTTATTTTGTGTAAACATACTCTCCAAACACAAATCTTTGTTAATCAGTTCGGTTTAGGTTGGTGTTTATTCGGTTTATGTTCATTGATTGGTTTAACCAATGTTGATTTCCAAAATAGGTACGAGATTAAGAATGTGGGAAAGATCCATGGAGGGTTCATGAAAGCTTTAGGCCTTCAAAAAGAAGGGTGGCCTAAAGAAGTAAACTTTGACCAAATCCAAAAAGAAACAACTCAATATGCATACTACACTATTAGGCGTCACATTAAAGAGATTCTCGACCAAAACCCGACATCCAAATTTATCCTGACCGGACATAGCCTAGGTGGGGCTCTAGCGATCCTATTCACGGCCGTGTTGATGATGCATGAGGAAGAGCAAATGCTAGACAAGCTCGAAGGAGTTTACACATTTGGGCAGCCACGTGTAGGAGACGAGAACTTTGGAAAGTTCATGAAAGATTCGTTGAAGAAATTTGACGTGAAGTACAAAAGATATGTTTATTGCAACGACATGGTTCCGAGGTTACCTTTCGACGACAAGACACTCATGTTTAAACACTTTGGAGCATGCCTTTTCTATGACAGTTTCTATAGAGGAAAGGTTGGTAATAAATTACAATTTATGTTCTTGTTACTTTGAATTAATCACTCATGATTAGAGATTGGAAAAATTCTTGTCCTGTCTTGTTCCACACCCGTTCTGAAAGTTCCTTCTCATATGAGAATGTACTCCCGACCGGGACAAGACTTCATATCTCATTTGGAATGGAACGGGATGGGAACTGGATGAGAAATAAAAAAAAGTATACTAATATCCATAGAAAATTATTAAAAATTAGGAAAAAAAATCTGTTCATATCTTTTTTTTTTCTATTCTTTGAATTTTATCATTTAAAATTAGAGAATTCTTGTCTTATTTCCGCAAAATCTGATCCGGAATTTTAATCTACCCACTTCCCCTACTAATCCATCTGTATTGCTATGGTTTGATATTATGTTCAGGTAGAGGAAGAGGAGCCAAACAAAAACTACTTCAATATGCTATGGGCTATACCGAAGATTATGAACGCATTTTGGGAGTTGATAAGGAGTTTCATCATGCCTTATTGGAAAGGTGAAGAGTACAAAGAAGGATGGTTCTTGAGGTGTTTTAGGGTTATTGCATTGTTGATTCCGGGATTACCTGCTCACTTTCCCAATGAGTACGTCAATGTTATCCTCTTGGGAGACTTACCTGATTCATATCTTAACTAAAGTTTGTCAATGTTACCCTCTTGGGAGACTTACCTGATTCACATCTTGACTAAAGTTTGATTGCGTCGTTTCCAAATTCTTTGTATAATCACTATGCGTACAACTTTGAGAAAATGAAGATAGTGGAGAAACAATGAAAGTGTAATATATTTTGAGATTTGAAGATCTTTACAAAAAGCTACAACAATACTCACAAATGTAAACTCAAGTTAGTATCTTCACATGATTTACGAAGCTTGAGAGTTTTGATTTCTTGTGCTTTCTTTTAAACTGTTCTTAGCTTTTTTTTTTTTTGATAAACCCTATCGGTTGATCCGGAGCTAAACTGTCTGTGCCAAAGGTCCAGATCCAGACTTTCTAAATAATTGTGATTTTTTTGTTTCCAGAGTGGATCGAACTTATGGGAAATGGGATGACACCCCACCGAAGTCGATCCAACTACTGGACCACACGATTAAGCTGATCTTAGCTTAATCGTGTTTTTTATCATCGAATATGATGTTATTTCCAATTCATCTTTATAAGATTCTAACATCATTATTTACAAACATCATGTGAGCGAATTTTAGTTAAGGAAATCTTATATGAGATGGCCCATTTTTAGGCTTTAATATGCTGATATGAGTAATCATAAAGGGGCTGCGAGATATTAGCTATTTGTTGTGTTTTTTACGATTACGCCCTCACAAATACACACAATAGCAATAAGTAATAACTACTGTGTAATATCATTCGTGTTAGGTTTTTTCTTTAGACTAGCCAGCTCATTATTTTTACGAGACAATGCTTTAATTTTGAAAAGACCGACTGCAAGTGTGCAACCGTTGATGTATTACGCTAAGTGATGTTAATACAAGCGGTCCGGACCCGTTTAAACTTGTTTATTTATACCCATTTAGGCATGTTTAAATTAAAATCCGTCGGACTTAAACCAGTCTGTTTATGCCTATTTAAACATTTTTTTTTACATTTAGATAAAACATTAACAAAGACTCTTTAACTAGTTTAACAAAGATCTTTAAAATATCGAAGCAAATCTCGAAGATTTGTTGAGCCTTGAAACGAAACCAAAAAATGAATAAAACAATCAATTAAAATTGGGTTGACGATCTATTTTTTCATCGGAACTTTTATATAATATCATATCTACACAAAGTTTAAGCCTCATACAATTTATCCATCAAATTAAAGTTCTAAATCTATTTCCACATAAAATGAAAGTTCGAAACCTTAATACACACTAATGTCAGTTTTATCGGTTATTATTACAATCCAAACATAAATCGAGAAAACAAGATCCTAAACCAAACTAAAATTTGATTCCAACCAAACCTAACCCAAAAAAATCTGACTCGTAAATGATACGATCCGACCTGAGTATTTCAAGTTGGAAACGTTAAACCCGACCCTTCAATTTCTCCTTTTTTTTTTAAACCAAAAAACCAAATACAAAAAAAAAATATTATCTTTCTCCCACAATTCGTTTCCCAGAATTTCACGACCAATATAATTTCCATTCTTCTTCGACACATTGAGATCAAATCCAATTTCATCTTCTTTTTGTTTTATCCCACCTTTTTCCATCACGAAAATCCCGTTGCTCTCTGTGAATTTCTTAATTTTTGGTTTTTGAATTTATGAGATTTCTAATTTCTCCTTTGAAAGATCCAGAATTTCTGTATTATTTCTAAATAAGTTCTTTACCAAGACAAAATTTCTGTCTTATTTCTGAATAAGTTTTTTACAAGGGGAAGCTACTCTATATACAATGATTAATCAAAACCCTAAGCTATACAAATAATAAGCCCAATAGACCCAATAACCCCCCTCAAGTTGGAACATGGAGATCTCGAATGCCCAACTTGGATAGGAGCAACTGAAATGATCGACCACCGAGTGCTCTAGTGAAGACATCCGCCAGCTGATCGTGTGTAGAAACATGCTTAGTCTAGAAAATTCCATGTTTAATATCATCACGAATAAAATGACAATCTGTCTCGACATGCTTCGTCACTCATGAAACACCGGATTCGCTGCAATATGAAGTGCTGATTTACTATCACAATAGAGATCCATCGCATCCGGATATGATATACCCATCGTTCCCAATACACTCTTGATCCACTTCAACTCTTTCAACGCAGCAACCATTGCTCGGTACTCTGCTTCCGCGGAAGATAACGACATAACATCCTGTTTCTTCGCCTTTCACTACACAGAGGAATTACTCAATTGCACCAACCACCCACTCAAGGAACGCCTAGTGAGAGGACAACCTGCCTAATCGGAATCACACCACCCTGTGAGATGAAAATCACTCATAGAATCCAAGAAAATACCTTGGCCTGGGCACCCTTTCAAGTAATGAACCACCCGTAAAGCAGCCACCCAATGATATTCTCTCGGCTTCTACATGAATTGTGATAAAATGTGAACAGAATAAGCCAAATCGGGGCGAGTAGCTGCAAGATAAATCAATCTCCCAACAAGTCTTCGATACTCTTGCAAATCCGTCAGAAACTTTTCCGTCGACTTGGCAAGTTGATGGTTCTGTTCCATAGGAAACTCAACAGATTTTCCTCCAATTAGACCCACATCTGCTATAATATCCAAAGTATACTTCCTCTCCGAGATAAAAATCCCCTCAGGATTTCGAGAAACTTCTAGACCAAGAAAATACTTCAGTTATCCAAGATCCTTCATATGAAAACAGCCACACAAATAATCTTTAAACTCCTGAATGACTTGCGGTGAACTCCCTGTTAGCACAAGATCATCCACATACACCAACATATGTAGTTCCACGTTGCCCTTAATCATGGAAAACAGAGAATAATCTCATACACACTGAACAAAACCATAGTCCAATAGTGCATTTGCAAGCTTAGCAAACTAACACCTTGGGGCCTATTTCAAACCATACGACGACTTGTGCAATCTACAAACCATTCCTTTTCCAGGTGAAGTGAAACCTGGAGGTAACCGCATGTAAACTTCCTCGTCCAAATCACCATGTAAGAACGCATTATGAACATCCATCTGATGTAAATCTGATAACACCATATTTTACATTTTTATAGGGCTTTATTTTCATAGGTTTTGATCTCACATTGTATAGTTTTGAGATGTTTTCATGCATTTAGGGTCCAATTGAGTCTCATTGCATTTTAGATGTCCTAGGTTGTCGTTGCATTCTTTTTGGCTTGCTTGAGCCATTTTCAAGTGTTCTTTGAGTCAGAGGATTTGGAGGAGTGAAGATAGCGTTTTGTATTCTTAGTGCGTCGTTCTTATTTCCTTGTGGATTCGATCCCAAAGTGCTGCAATGACATGCCATTAGATTTAGGCATTGTGCACAGTGGGTAATTGTGAGAACCGTAAAAAGTTCACTATCAATTTGGCGCCGTTGCCAGGGAAATTAGCAATAGTCATTAGGATTTGAATGCTATTTGAGACTAAGTTGTTACTAATCTTTTTCACTTCGATTTCTCCTCGTCTTGTTTAGGTGCATGAACACGAGATCAAGTGGAAGTGCAGATCTTGTTGAACGTGTTGACGACATCCGTTCACTAGAAAGAGCAAACATGAGAGCAAGACAAGAACGGGAGCAACACATTGAAATGTTAGGTATGGAGGCAGTACAAGAACCTCCAATTGAACACCAAGAAGTTGCTGCACATGGTGTTGGTGTGAACCAAAACCACCCACCATGGCCGCCTAGACCCATTGGAGCCGGTGATGCTCCAAACACTCATGCTAACCGCCAAGGGATAACTTCACCACCGGTCGAAAACCATAACTTTGAGATCAAATCCGGTATTATCTCCATGGTGCAAGGCAACAAATTCCATGGGTTGGCCATGGAGAACCCATTAGACCACTTGGATCAATTCGATCGCATTTGTGGGATGACTAAGATCAATGGCATCTCTGAAGATGCATTCAAGCTGAGACTATTCCCTTTCTCTCTAGGAGACAAGGCACATCAATGGGAAAAGAACCTTCCAACTTGTTCAATCACCTCTTGGGACAAATGCAAGAAGGCTTTTCTTGCAAAGTTCTTCTCCAACTCAAGAACGTCAAGACTCCGTAATGAAATATCCGGCTTTATCCAAAGGAACAACGAGAGCTTTTGTGAAGCTTGGGAGCGCTTCAAGGGTTACACCATGCAATGTCCTCACCACGGCTTCTCAGATGAGTCTATACTCAATAATCTTTACCGTGGTGTACTCCCCAAGTTTCGCATGCTACTTGATACATCAAGCAACATGAACTTTATGGGAAAGGAAGTCAATGAGGGAATGGAGCTTGTGGAGAACCTAGCTCTAAGTGATGGGAATTACAATGAAGACTGTGACCGATCTTTGAGAGGAGGCGATGACTATGAAGATCAAAGAAAGAAAGAGATGAAGGTTCTTAACGACAAAATGGACAAGCTTTTGAATGCCTCTCAAAAGTCTGTCAATTTTATGGGAGATGTTGACGGAAGCCAAGGAATTCAGTATGATGGGGAAGATGACAATGACCAAGAGGAGACCAACTACTTGGGTGGACAATGAGGCTACCAAGGTGGCTTCAACCCCAACTATAGGAATTATCCAAATTTTTTCTATAGGAGCAACAATGTGGCAAATCCCCAAGATCAGGTGTATCCCCAACAAAACAACCAAGGTCAAGGTCTCCAACAAAAGAGCTTTATCCCCTCCTTTCAACAACGAGCCTTTGTTCCCAAGAACAATTTTCAAGGCAACCAAGGTGGCTTCTAACATAAGCAACAGTTTGCTCCACCCGGTTTTGAACAGCAAAGGCAAGCAAGCAACACAACGCCCCAAGATACCGAGATGAAGAGCATGCTTCAACAAATCCTTCAAGGCCAAGCAAATGGAGCAATGGATTTGAGCAAGAAAATGGCAGAAATCCACAACAAGGTGGATTGCTCTTACAATGACCTCAACTCCAAATTCGAGGCATTGTCATCTAAGTTCAAGCAAATGGAGGGTAAATGTGCTTCTTCTTTATCACGACCTCAAGACACTTTACCGGGCAAACCCGAAGCCAACCCGAAAGAGTATATCAATGCCATCACATTGAGAAGCGGGAAAGAGCTCCCCTCTAGAGAACTTCCGACAACATAACTTAATGATGACGTTGAGAAACAAGAAGAAGAGGTGGTCATTAAGATTAATAAAGACGCTGCAAAGGTGGAGGAGAAGACCAAGGAGACGCCAAAGAGAAAAGGAGCTCTTAGTGGTGGTATTTGCTTTTCAGAAGTTCCGCTCCTACTTGGTTGGATCCAAGATTGTGGTTTACACAGATCATGCCGCCTTGAGACACTTGATAGCTAAGAAGGATGCTAAGCCGAGACTTCTAAGATGGATTCTCCTTCTACAAGAGTTTGACCTGGAGAATAAAGACAAGAAAGGCATTAAAAACAGAGTAGCAGACCACTTGTCTCGGTTGAGGATTGAAGATGCAATCCCAATAGATGATTCTCTCCCCCAAGGAACATCTAATGCTCATGGAGATTTTGAAGAAAAGTTATCACGCATGGTTGAAACTCGAGGAATTCAAGAGTTTAAAGGAGCAAGACTTGCCTTGGTACGCTGATTTTGTGAATTATCTAGCTTGCGGAAGAGAACCGCTAAACTTGGATAGCTACCACAAGAAGAAGTTCTTTAGAGACATCAAACATTTCTTTTTGGATGAGCCTTACCTCTACAAGCGGTGTTCAGATGGTCTTTACCGAAGGTGCATTCTGGAAGAGGAAGTGAATGGAGTGTTATATCATTGTCATGGCTCAGTTTATGGAGGGCGCTTTGCATCTTTCAAAACCGCAACAAATGTGCTTCATTCCGGATTATGGTGGCCTAGCCTATTCAAAGATGCCCACGCCTATGTCTTCACCTGCGATGCTTGCCAAAGACAAGGCAACATAAGTAGAAGGGACGAGATGCCCCAAAATCCGATCTTGGAGGTTGAAGTATTTGATGTATGGGGAATAGATTTCATGGGACCATTCCCATCTTCTTACGGGAATCAATACATATTGGTGGCGGTGGACTATGTTTCTAAGTGGGTCGAAGCCATAGCAAGCCCCACTAATGACGCCAAGGTGGTCATTAAGCTCTTTAAAACGATCATCTTTCCAAGGTTCGGGATACCGAGAGTGGTGATTAGTGATGGCGGAAGCCATTTCATTAATAAGGTGTTCGAGAGCTTGCTCAAGAAGCACAGGGTTAAGCACAAGGTGGCCATGCCCTACCATCCTAAAAAAAGCGGTCAAGTGGAGGTCTCAAACTGCCAAATCAAAGCCATATTGGAGAAGACCATGGGTAGTTCATGGAAAGATTGGTCTAAGAAGCTAGACGATGCATTATGGGCTTACCGAGCCGCATTCAAAACACCAATCGGGACAACACCGTTCAATCTACTCTATGGGAAGTCGTGCAATTTACCGGTCGAACTCGAGTACAAAGCTCTGTGGGTGGTAAAACTTCTCAACTTTGACATCAAAACCACCTTGGAAAGACGCTTGATACAATTGCACGAGCTCGATGAGATCCGCCTCGACGCGTATGAAAGTTCGCGGATCTACAAGGAGAGAACGAAAGCGTTTCACGACAAAAAAATTGGGCGGAAATATGTCAAAGTCGGAGACCAAGTTCTGCTATTCAATTCCCGGTTGAAGCTGTTTTCTGGGAAACTCAAGTCGAGATGGACGGGACCGTTCAAGGTGAAGGAGGTGCAAGCTTACGGTGCGGTGACACTTTGGAAAAAAACCGGTGGAGAATTCACGGTGAATGGTCAATGAATCAAGCCCTATCACGCATCCGATTTCATTGAGGAGACCTCGGTTCTTCTCTCAAACCGGTCACCCGACTAAACGGGCATCAAACGTCAAGCTTAGTGACGTTAAACAAGCGCGCTTGGGAGGCAATCTTTCAGTATCCTTTGATTTTTTAGTGTATTTTGATTTTTTAGTAGTGGAAAAAGAATCGGGGTCAAAACGAAGAAAGCTCACAGATGAAAGCATTATACTGGGGTCCTGACCGATAGACTCGACCGATAAACCACCACGTCTCCAACTCCAAGGTACCTCACTTAACACCTTGTACATACTTTTTGATATACATTTTTACTCTCTCTTTGGATTCGTCTCACACCGATACGGTGTGATTTAAGTCCAGGGGAGAGGTCTTTGTCATTTAACATTGTCTTTTTTGTCTTATTTTATTTTTTTCTTGAGTCTTGCATTTTACATGTATATTGCATAGAAAAACAAAAAAAATCAAAAAATTTCAAAAATCCAAAAAGAATCATGTAGTTTGCATAGTCTAATCTTCATTTTAGGATTGAGTCTAGAAGCATATAGGATTGCATTGCATATGCATATGGGACAATGATAGAAACCAATTAGTCTAGAACTCGATGTGATACCCTTAGTAATATTATCATGTTGCTTGAAACTTGTATACTCTTGCTTTGATCTCTCTACTCTTAACTCTTTGTCTTGTAAATACTTGTTTAATTTGAAATCAACCCCTTTGATATTGGACTTAAATGAATATAATCTTCTCGCTTATGGGCTTGTGATACATAACCATGATTCAAAGAAAACACTCGGGTTATCTCTAATAACCTGAGTGGCCATTCTCATCTTTAGAATGGTTCCCTATCTTTCACCTTAACCGTTTTCTTTCCACACCTCATTGTTTGATTTAGTGAGGCCTTTCTTTTTGATAATGCTATTGTGTGTAAAATCTTGTAAGTATCGGGAATGACAAATGTTGGCTTTCATTTTTAGCTAGTCTAAGTTGTTCAAAAAAAAAAGAGGCTAGCATTAGGATAAGGATCAATGGAATGAATGATATTGGGTTTGGGGAGCATGAGCTCATGAAAAGTGAAATGAGAAATGGTTGAAAAACCAGACTCTAGAGAAGTGCTTAAAAGAAAGACCCTAGGAAAGGAAAAGAAAAAAACACTCTCCATGTTTGAAAAAAGAGAAAGAATAAAAAGTTTAGGGAGAGTAAAAAGAAAAGAAAGGGGTCGATTAAAAATATCTCTAGGAGTTTGGAGTTTGGAAAAGAAAAGGGGGTTAAAAAGGGAGTTTGATTTAGCCAAAAGGGCTTTGGGGGTTTAATGAGCTTCAATGAAGTAAGATAAGATGAGGAAATGGAATCACCATTGGGGTAAAAATGCTTTGCTAGGAGGGTAGAACAAAGTGAGCTTAACTTTGTATGCATAAATTGTTTCTAGTCTTCCTTGCTTATGCATAACATATAGCATTCCTTTTTCTTGAGAGTAAGTCACCCGAAAAAAAAAGAGAATGAACCTCCTTGCCACTACAAGAAAACAAGTCGTTTACAACGGACATAATCGATATAAAATCGATGTAAAACAGACTTTGGGACGGATTAGCGACGATTGCCAAATCGTCGTAAAATGATCGTCGTTACTCGAGAATCGTCGTAAAATGATCGTCGTTACTCGAGAATCGTCGTAAATCCGTCGTAAAACCTAGGACGAATACAAATCGTCGTAAAACCGTCGTAAATAATCCGTCGTAATATCGATGTAACTTTACAACGACATTACGACGAAAGTTACCTCGTTGGTATTACGTTGTAAAGACGTCGCAACATTACATCGATTTTACATCGATTTCTCAAATTTTTAAATTGGTAATCCGTCGTAAAATAGTCGTAATATAAGGATGTACGTTCGTTGGTAAACCGATGTAAATTTAAATCAATGTAAATTCGTCGTAAACTGTAGATCGATGTAAAATCGATGTAAATTTGAATTCGATGTATAAATTAATAATTAAAAAAAATATNAATTATAAATTAAAATTTTATAAATAAAATTCAAAATACAAATTAAAATTCTAAATACAAATTAAAATTTTAAATACTAATTATCATTTAGATCAATACCTAAATCACTCAAAAGCTCCTCGTCCGATCTCCGCTCCAATGCCGCTCAGTGTTGCGCGAGCGGATCAATATGGGTTGATGTCGATGCTTGATGCTGCTGCTGCTGCTCTTGCTCTTGCTGCTGCTGCTGCTGCTCTTGCTCTTGCTGCTTCCTCAGTGCGGCCGCCAAAGTGGGGTTACTCGCGGCAAGAATATCGAAGAGCGAGTTGTACGAGTTGATCTTGTTATCGTAGACTTGGATATTCTCGTCGTATACCACATGTTTTGCCCGCAAAGTGTTGATCTCGGAGTGGGTGGTGTTCAACTCGTTCCGCAACTCAACCGGATCGTCGAACGGAAGACGTGAGGAAGACGAGGCGACGACACTTTCTCTGATCGATCCCATCCCTGAAATTCTACATTTTTTCTTCGGGGCAACCTTCAAAAAAGAAAGGTTAAATTTAATAAATTAAATACAAAATAATTCAGTAAAAATATAATTTGATTATTATTACCTCTTCGTATATCTCGTCCATCTGGGCTGTGGTCAAAGCCGCAGTGGATTGGACCGAGCTACCGCCAGGTGATAGCTGCTGAGAGAATTGAGTTTGACGCTCGGCGATCCGTGCTTGGACGTCATTGTAGACCTTCTCCGCTCGGGGATCCACAAAAGAGCCGTCTTTCTTTTTGTGAGTTTCATCAAAAACTCTGGTCATTGGAGGAAGTTCGCCTCCATTTGCCTAACCAAACGACATTCCGAAAAAAAATAAACGGTTAACGGTTAATTTTAATTAATAATAATTAAAATCACAAAAAAGAAATTAACGGAAAACAATTACCATTTGAAGGCGCCTTCCCGCAAAAGATGTTTGACCCGAAGTATGCGGCATAACCACCGGAAGACCGTCTGGACCGATAGTGTTCCGAGAAGCCGAACACTTAGCGGCCACTTCCTGGGAATGCGGATTCATCCAGTAGGTCTTCATGCCGTTCCAAACTTCGGAAGACATGTATGGGGGCTTTGCCTCATCGCCATTAACCTCCCACTTCCTCTTCCAATCGGAGACGGTATTGTTGAGCCGCAATTTTCCCTTCTTCTTAAACTGCTTCTTCACCATCTCGTTGATCCCAATGTCCCAATGCCATTTTTGCTATAAAAAACCGACAAAAAAAAATAGAAACGATATCATTAAATAAAAATAATTAATTTTCGAAAAAAAACTATTAAATTACCGCAAAACATTTGAACCACGTCTCGATAACGTCATCCGGAACCGCATACCAGTTGTGGTGTGGTTCCTCGAAATAGGCCTTAATGGTGTCAGACATACTCCGGCCGACTTTGTTATCTTCCTTAAACCTGAGAAATAAAATTACAATTATCAGTAAAAAAAATAATTACCAAAAAAAAAAGAAAAAAAAAAAATATTACGTACCAAAAAGTGTTAGGCGGCCGTCGCGGATCTAACCGGGGTAAACCATCATGACCCGGCGACTACAATATATCCCCGATCGTCAATTCCGCATACAACAACGGAGGTCGAGGTGCTGGTGCAGGTGGAGGTGGCGGCGGCGGCGCCGCCGGTGGTGCGGACCCAGAATCCGGAACCGCAGACGGTGTGGCAGAAGATGACGGGACCTCCGACGTTCCCCAATCACCGCCCATAAACTGGCGATAGTGAGTCCTACGTGGCGCCATATATATCTACAAAATTATTAAAAATTAATTAACGATATATAATCTTATAATTCCCGCAACTATTTAATTCCAATCCTATCTAATTACAATCCTACCTAATTCCAATCCTATCTAATAATTACAATTCTATATCTAATTAAAAAAAAAAACATACCTTAGAGAGAGAGGGGGTCCTTGTAGAGAGAGATGGAGATTGTGAGATTATGAGCGGGGAAGAAAAATCTGGAATGTATATATAGAATTTGTTGCCGTCGTAAATTCGATGGTAATATAAGAAATCTATACCCTAAACCCTAAATAAACTTGAAACACGCGGGAAATTAATTTCCTTACACGTGGTAAAATTAATTTCCTACATTACGACGATTTTACGACGGATCCGTCGTAAATTCGTCGTAACTTACCATCGAATTTACGACGGATCCGTTGTAAATTCGATGGTAATATAAGAAATCTATACCCTAAACCCTAAATTACAATATACAAATCCGTCGTGTATTAATGAAGTATATTTGTGCATCCAAGACTTCTCAAAGTAAACAACAAATTCAATAACGACGATTGAATCTAATATATGAAAAATTTCTTTATCTTACATAATAATGTATAGCGTTCCTTCCTATAAGTTTATTCGAAACATGGATGATGTATATTAAGGAATTGATTTTCTGATACGGGTAATATTTTCATACAATAAGTAAAAAACTTATGTAAAACAAGCTAAACGATGAAAAACTAAACCTATACAACATATTTCAACCCTAAACCCTAAACCCTAAAATTTCCGGTTAAGGTATTACGACGACATTACGACGAATCAGTCTTAAATCGTCGTAATATCGTCGTAAATCTAAAACCAGAAATTTTAAATTCCAGTTTAAGACTTGCGACGACATTACGACGATTTAAGACTGATTCGTCGTAATACTGATAATCCGGAGATAATCAGAAATGGGATCGAAAAGGCTCTCGGAGGTCTAATATTACCAAACCATCAAAATTCATGGGTTTGGATAATATTCGACCTCTGAGAATCCTTACGATCCCATCTCCGATTATCTCCGGTCATTTTCCGATTATCCCATATTCTGTATTTTTATTATACAAATTAAGCAATTACAAAAAGTAAATCAATCAGATTAATCATCATCTTCGTCGGGTTCATCATCTTTATTGGGTTCATCATCTTCATTGGGTTCATCATCTTCATGTTCATCATCATCGTCACTCTCTTCAAACTCATTGGAATCACCTTCTTCTTCTGTGTCGTCAGGTAGACATTCGCGTTGCCTGTTTCGGGGATCAATTAGAAGAACATTGTCCGTAATCTCTAGTTCTGTAATGTGACGGCAAGAATCTTGTTGCATTGGAAGATCGTCAACACCAACAATTTTACCCATTGGAGCTATTTTAATAACTGATAAACATGTGGGCCCAGTGGTTTGAACTCGCGGATATGGAACGAACGTTACTTGTTCTGCTTGTGATGCTAGGATAAATGGTTCAAACTTGTTGTATCGTCGTGATTTGTTGATGTCGACCACACCAAATTTGTTAATTCGCACCCCTCGACCGACTGTTGGATCGAACCAATCACATTTGAAGAGAACGCATTTCATACTAACCAAGCCGGGGTACTCCACTTCGATATTTCCTGCAACACCCCATAAAAGTCTATTTCACCCCTAACACATACTCCGTAGCTGGTAGTTGCCCGACGAACGCCGTACTTGTATGTATGAAACACATAACCACGGGTGAAATACATGGGTGCAGTTGTTATCTTCCCGAGGGGGCCTTGGAGTAACTCATGAAACCATATTGGATATGCGGGATCGCCATGATCCACCTATAAAAGGCATATCGATATGTGTGCATGTTAGATTGAGTATTGATCTAATTAAATGAAATATTTATTATTACTTACTTGCGTCTTCAACCACTTAGCAAAGTGACGATCTTTACGATCGTTTATTTCATCATCTGAAACGCCTTCAATGCATTCTTGCACTTGAGTAACAAATAAGCTGCAAAATACATTATAATTAATTAATAATTGATCATTAATTAATGGATAATTAAATAGTTACGTTACGTACCTCTCGTAAGGACTCATTTCCTCGCAGTTTAGGAGGATGTACGTATGTGCGTTGTGCCTATCATTCTCGTTAGACCACCAAACTTCCTTCAATTTTTCACTAAGATGACCGATTGGTGAGAAGATGTCTGGGACACCCTCTACTGCATAAGTTCTTCCCACACCACCATCATCATATCGTCGGGGAGCCCGTTTGCGTGTGCGGACTTTTGTAGCAAAATAGTATGAAGTGAAGTGTGAAGCTTTTTCTGTCAAACTTCCCACAACAATTGATCCTTCAACCCGTGCTAGATTTTTTGCCTTTCCCTTTAAATGTTTCATGAAGCATTCAAATGGGTACATCCACCTAAACTGAACAGGCCCGCCTAGTTCTGCTTCATGAGGGAGATGAATGGGGAGATGTTCCATAACATCAAAAAATGCCGGGGGGAATATCTTCTCCAAATTGCACAACAATATTGGAATATTAGCAGCCAGCTGTGCAATTACATCTTCTGACAACGTCCTTGTACTAAGATCCCGGAAAAATGCTCTGTTGCCTGCACAATCAAAATTATATATTGTAATATTTGAACATATATATAATTATAATATATCAGCAATGTATTTTATATGTAATGATATATACGATGTATCTTACCTCCAATTGCTTCATGAACATTTCCTGGAAGGAGTTCGGCAAATGCGAAAGGAAGTAATCGTTGCATAAACACGTGGCAATCATGGCTCTTCATCCCTGAAAACTTTTGTCCTTTCTCAACAGATTTAGCAAGATTGGATACGTACCCATCATGAAACTTCACGTCAGATGAAACCCAATTGAACAACGATGCATTTTCTTCTGCACCCAACCGAAATATAGGAACTGGTGATTTCCCATTGCTCATTATGTGCAACTCATTTCTGTTGCAAATATCGGGCAAGTCCAACCTTGACTTTCCGCTGTCTTTGGTTCTTCCTTTCACGTTTAACACTGTATGCATGATGTTATCAAAAACGTTTTTCTCAATGTGCATGACATCAAGATTGTGTCTCAACAGATGATCTTTCCAGTATGGAAGTTCCCAAAAAATGCTTTTCTTGTGCCAATTGTGATTGACTCCGTATCCATCAGGCATATTAGCCGGCGTGTGCCAATTTCCCCCACGAATCACCGTTTCTAGTCCCCCAAAATGATCTATTTGCGCTTCTAGATATTCTCCAGATAGATACACTGGTGGGGGGACACGCACGATTTTGTTCTTTCTAAACAACCGCTTATTTCTCCGATATGGATGGTTGATTGGTAGAAATCGGCGCTGACAGTCAAACCAGCATGTTTTTCGACCATGTTTCAGCTGAAACGCATCTGTCCGATCGAGGCAATAAGGACAAGATAACCTCCCATACGTTGTCCAACCTGATAGCATTCTGTATGCAGGGAAGTCGCTTATTGTCCACATAAGCACCGCACGCATCGTAAAAATGTTTCCCCTCGAACAGTCATATGTACGAACTCCTGTATACCACAACTATTTCAACTCATTAATGAGAGGGTGCAAAAACACATCAAGGGACCTCTTTGGATGATTGGGACCAGTGACTAAAATATTCAGGAATAGAAATTCTCTTTGCATGCATATATCTGGAGGAAGGTTATAAGGCGTTACGATAACTGGCCACAAAGAATATTGCCTACCAGACATACCAAATGGACTAAATCCATAAGTGCAAAGACCAAGATACACATTTCGCTTAGATTTAGCAAAGTCTGGGTGTACCGTGTTAAAGTGTTTCCAAGCTTTTGCATCTGACGGGTGAGTCACTTCTCCTTCTCTCTATGAATGTTCTGCATGCCACCTCATCGATGCAGTTGTCCTTTCAGATTGATACAATCGTTTCAACCTATCAGTTATAGGAAGATACCACATCCGTTGGTACGGTATCTTACTACGCCCAGAAGTTTGCGGCTTAAATCTCGGTTTTTGGCAAAATCGACATTCCTGCAGCTTATCGTCATCTTTCCAAAAAAGCATACAATTGTCAACACATACATCTATCATCTCAGAAGGCAACCCAAGACTAAACACCAACTTATGTATCTCGTAGTATGTTTTAGCAACTAAATTATCCTCTGGCAAATACTCTTTAATAAGATCAGCCCAATCATCCATGCAAACCTCAGCTAAGTTATGATCAGTTTTAATAGTCATCATCCTAGCTGCTAACGACAATTTAGACTGACCTTCTCTACATCCATCGTAAAATGGCTGATTTGCAGCGCCTAAAATATCATAAAATCGCTTCGCATCTACGTTGGGTTCCTCAACACTATTATCAGCATTTGTTTCATGGAATGCATCAGTAACCATGTCATGCATCCTATCATGATCTTGACCCTGATCATATTGACCATGATGATGATAACTACTAGTACCCTGATCATTTGATTCATCAAAATCTACATGACCCTGATAATTACTACTACGTTCAGCTTGATTTCTTTCAAAACCCTCTCCATGTTGATACCAAACATAATATTGCGGCATAAACCCTCTATTTAGTAAATGCTTCCACACCGTCTCGATAAAAACATATCTCGTATTCTTGCATTTACGACAAGGACATAACATCTTACCGCTTTCCAGGGTTGTTTGTATATTTCCGGCCTGATACATGAATATTTCAAGCCCCTCTTAGAATTCGTTCGTCAACGCTCCCTCCTAATCCTTTTGCGTATACATCCATCTCCGTAGATCGTATATAGACATTTTATAAAAAAGATTTTATAGTGTATTTTTTTTTATTAGTGTTTGTTTTTTTTTTGTGAATTTTACGTTTGACGTGAGAATGCATTTATAGAAATTTTTCAGAATTACCAACGGAATTACAACGGATTTACATCGGATTTACGACGAATATTTCGATGTAAATTGATTAGGTGAACCTATTAAAAAACGTGTTCTACCTAACTGGAAACAGTCTACGTCAACTCGTCGTTAATTTACATTGAATTCTGATCGTTGTAATATCGATATAAAATTACATCGACTTTACAACATAATTTGCGAAAGTGGGATTCGTCGTAATGTTACATCGCTATTACGACGAATGTTACAATCGTCGTATCATCGTCGTAATGTCGTCATTAAATTACAACGATATTACGACGACATATTTTTACGACGAATTTACAACGAATACATAATTCGTCGTAAATCCGTCGTAATGTCGATGTAAATTTACATCGATTTTAATCCGTCGTAAAATTTCGTTGGTAATTGACTGTTTTCTTGTAGTGTGCACTCACATTAACTAGTGCCAAAAGCCTTTTCTTCCAAACCGATTGGACTTGATCACTTGCCCATTTGTGCGACCGCACCTTAAGAAAGATCAAATGAATGTGAGGGTTGGTTGAGAAGAGAACTTGTAGGCATGAGACATTGTTGTTAAGAGAAAAGATTAGGAGTTGCGATAAGCCTTGAATGAGTTAGAGTGGATTATGTGTTTGTTTTTGCAACATGCTAGTATTATTCAAGGTGATCATATCGAATGCTTACTAAGATCTTTTAGTTTTGAGTTCCCACTTTCAAACCTCTCTTTCGGTTTGTCTTCTCTTGTTTGCTTGCGGACAAGCAAAAGGCAAGTCCAGAGGAGTTGATAACACCATATTTTACATGTATTTAGGGCTTTATTTTCATAGGTTTTGATCTCACATTGTATAGTTTTGAGATGTTTTCGTACATTTAGGGTCCAATTGAGTCTCATTGCATTTTAGATATCCTAGGTTGTCTTTGCATTCTTTTTTGCTTGCGTAAGCCATTTTCAGGTGTTCTTGGAGTCAGAGGAGTTGGAGGAGTGAAGATAGCGTCTTGTATTCTTAGTGCGTCGTTCTTATTTCCTTGTGGATTCGATCCCAAAGTGCTGCAATAACATGCCATTAAATTGAGGCATTATGCACAGTGGGTAATTGTGCGAACTGTAAAAAGTTCACTATCAAAATCCAAATTCTTTCCGGCCACCATTTTAAAAAATAACTGAATCGTATTAATCTTCAACACTAGGGCAAACGTCTCAAAGTAATCGATACCTTCTTTTTGCCGATTTCCACATGCCACAAGTCGTGCCTTATATCTCTTAACTGTGCCATCCGCCTTATACTTAATTTTATAAACCTATTTACACCCAATTGCATGCTTCCCTTTTGGCAAGGGCACTACTGAAACGTTCCATTCCTCTCAAGAGCTTCAACCTCTAAGCCCATTGCCTTTCTGTATTTTTCATACTCCATTGCTTCTGAAAAGCTTCATGGCATAACTTATTCAGTTTTTTTTGCCAAGAACGCCCGATGCTGTGGCGAAAATCTGTCACAAGAAACAAATTTTTCAATGTTGTAGACATTCGTCTGCACTATTTTAAGCATAAATCCACGTTAACGAACAGATTTTTCTTTCTTTCTCATCCCTCGGCCTAACACCTCATGTGTTGTAGGTTCGGTCACATTCTCTATGACATGATATGTGACTCCAACTGTGTCACATTCTCTCAATTGCTCAATTTCGTGTTGTTTTACTTCCTCTACGACAACATATGGCACTTGCACACCTGCAGTTTGTGCCAAACGTTCTTCCTCTGTGACAGCATATGTCACTTGCACACTTGCAGTCTGTGTGCAAACAGCTTCACCTGCATCTGCATCTCCATCGACGTCATCTCCATCTGAGTCTGCACAGGCATCAGTATGTGTTACTGCACTTGCACCTTCATCTACAATAGAAATCGGACAATCCCTCTCATGTCTTTCTTCATTCCCAAATTCAGCAACATCTTCAACAAATAGTCTTGATGTTTCCGGATTTGACATGTTCTCCAAATTTGATTTCTTTTGCTCCAAATAAGGAAATCGTTCCTCCACAAATGTGACATCCCGAGACACAAAAAGCTCATTTGTGTACAAATCAAACAAAGTCCATCCCTTCTTTGCATACGGATATTCCAAGAAAACACACCTCCGACTTCTACTAGCAAATTTGTCTCCATGTCGTTTTTGATTATGTGCATATGCAAGACACCCAAACACCTTAATTCCACTATAATCAGGAACCTTGCCAAATATGATTTCGTGAGGGCTTTTTCCGTTTGTGTAATTCACACAGCGTCATATTAATCAAGTGTGCAGCACCCAACACGTATTCACCCCAAAATTCTATTGGTAAATGTGCTTGAAACATTAAAGCCCAAGCAACATTCAATATGTGACGGTGCTTCCTCTCGACTCTCCCATTCTGTTGTGGTGTGCCAACACATGATGTTTGATGAACTATCCCTTTCTCAAGAAAATAATTCTTCATTCTCATGAATTATGTACCATTATCACTTCTCACAACACGAACTACCTTGTCAAATTGACGAGACACAAGTGCCATAAAATTTCTGAGTGTTTTATGGACTTGTGTTTTGTCAGCGAGAAGAAATACCCATACACCACGCGAGAAATCCTCTACGATGGTTAAGAAGTAATAAGATCCACATAGACTTGGTGTTCAATATGGCCCCCATAAGTCACAATGAATCATCTCAAAGCATTCTTTGCTTTTATCTATACTCAATGGAAATTCACTACGACACTATTTTGCTTTAAAACAAATGTCACAATCAGAAATACCATCACTCTTATAATCGACTAATGGAAATCTTCGAATTACCTTCTTAGAAGCATGTCCCATCATCTTATGCCAAAATTTCCAACGATTCCATCTTTGCTACTTTCTTCACGCTTCAAATCATATGAATACCTTGAAGGAAATACAATCCTTCTTTCCTTTTACCCACTCCAATTGGAATATCGAAACCAAAATTCTGCAAGAGACAACATGTCTTAGGAAATAACAAAATGCAATTCCTCTCATCAACCACCTGTGACACAGAGATGAGATTGCATTTAAGCTCCTCAACAAAGAGAACATGTTTCAACATCAAATTCTCTGTCAATACCACACTTCCTTGACGATCAACAATCACAGTCTTCCCATTAGGCAGCCCAACCAAACAAGGTGTTACTCGATGAACATCAACCAAAACATTCAACGTGTCAGTCATATGATGTGATGCACCACTATCAACTATCCACTCTTCTGTATACTCTTTATTGCTTACACTATTAGCAGATTTTATTTTTGCTTCAAGCATTCGCACAAGCCTTTCCCACTGATCCTTCACCAGCCTTGTCATGGCTCGTCTATCAACATGCAATACTTCTTTGTGTGACACACTATTAGCATGTGCAAACGTAGCTCTTGTCTGTGATGCACCTATTTTTGCTTCAAGCATTCGCAAAACCTTTTCTCACTGATCCTTCGTCAGCGTTCTCTTGGCTTCTCTATCAGCCTGCAATACTTCTCTGTGTGACACACTATTCGCATGTGCAACCACAGAATTTGCATAGCTTCTACTATCGTAACCCTGATTTATCTAAGATCTCTGATTATCTTCCCCAACTCCTTTGTTTTCTCTATACTTTTCTAGCCACCAATCGGGATATCCATATATCTTAAAGCATGATCGAACATCATGTCCATACTTCAAACAATAAGAACACACAGTACCTTGATTCGTAAATCCAATTGCGTTCCCACTGTTTTCTTCTTCTCGATTTAAATACCTAATATGGTTTCTTCTACAATCCACAGAATTGTCACGATCCACTCGTTCAATTACATTATATGGGCTGTCCTTCACGGACAGAGCGTAAGACGACACAACGTTGTTTGCTAACGTGTCCGCCCTCTTGCTCTCCACCCTCACAAATCTGTCACCATCAGATTCAATAACCATAGCTCTGATACCATGAAAGATCTAGAATTTTTGTATTATTTATGAATAAGTTCTTTACAAAGGGAGGCTACCCAATATCTTTCTTCCTCACCGGCGATGAACAGAAGATGGAGAATGGGTTTTGGGTGTTCGTCGATATTGTTGGCTTTAACCAGTACTTTATCTTCTCTCTCCACGACCCGATCAAAATCATCAGAGAGTTTTCTCCTGATTCTAGCAACACCTTCATCTTCCGATCCGACCTCCTCTTCCTCTTCATCATCATCATCATCATCGTTTAGATCTAAGAACCCTCTTTGTTTCACCGCAATCAGAGCTGATGGGGAAGATTTGTAACCATATATCTTCTTCTTCTTCTCGGAAATTCCAGATTCGAGTTTCACAGGGCTAGATTCTCAAGCTGTGCTCGATGCTTTTTTACGTTTCCTTTCGATTTGGCCATGGAGATAGAGTCGCGTGAAGTTGAGACCACCCATGGACCTGTGGGTGTCTCTCGCCCATGAGAGAAGTGGATCAAGCACAGAAAGTGGCGGATCAACGCGTGAGAGTTGAACTGTTTTAGAAGAAGAAGAAGAAATTGGGTGTAGAAGAAGAAATTGGGTCAAATCAATTTTTTCGGGTCGGATTTGGTTGTAATTGGGTTTAATTTTGGTTTAGTATCATGTTTAGGTGGTTAAGATTGGATTGATAAACAGTAAACCGAATAAATTGTGGTTTGTGTGTAATTTAATTTTGAAGTATGAATTTGTGTATATAGAAGTTTTGAACTTTCGTTTCGTGTGTTAATAAGTTTAGAACTTTAATTTGATGGAGAAATAGTACGAGACCTAAAATTTGTGTAAATATGATATTATATGAAAGTACGAGACCCATGAGAGAAGCGGATCAAGCACAAAAAGTGGCGGATCAACGCGGTGAGAGTTGAACTGGTTTAGAAGAAGAAGAAATTGGGTGTAGAAGAAGAAGAAATCGGGTCAGATCAGTTTTTTTGGGTCGGTTTTGGTTGTAATCGAGTTTAATTTCGGTTTACTATCATGTTTAGGTGGTTAAGATTAGATTGATAAACAGTAAACCGAAAAAAATGTGGGTTGTGTGTAATTTGATTTCGAAGTATGACTTTGTGTATATAGAAGTTTTGCACTTTCGTTTCGTGTGTAAATAAGTTTAGAACTTTAACCTGATGGAGAAATAGTACGAGACCTAAAATTTGTGTAGATATGATATTATATGAAAGTTTCGATGGCGAAATAGATCGTCAGCCCATTAAAATTAGGAACTTGATTAATAGTTTGTGAAAGCAAAACGTAATAAGATCTTAGAGATAGAGAAAGAGAGAGAGAGAGAGAGAGAGAAATAGTACGAAACCTAAATTTTGTGTAGATATGATATTATATGAAAGTACGAGACCCATGAGAGAAGCGATCAAGCACAAAAAGTGGCGGATCAACGCAGTGAGAGTTGAACTGGTTTAGAAGAAGAAGGAATCGAGTCATATCAGTTTTTTCGTGTCATATTTGGTTGTAATCGGGTTTAATTTGGTTTAGTATCATGTTTAGGTGGTTAAGATTGGATTGATATACGGTAAACCGAAAAAATTATGGCTTGTGTGTAATTTGATTTCGAAGTATGACTTTGTGTATATAGAAGTTTCGAACTTTCGTTTCGTGTGTAAATAAGTTTAGAACTTTAATTTGATTGAGAAATAGTACGAGACCTAAACTTTGTATAGATATGATATTATATGAAAGTTTTGATGGAGAAATAGATTGTCAGCCCATTAAAATTAGGAACTTAATTAATAGTTTGTGAAAGCAAAACGTAATAAGATCTTAGAGAGAGAGAGAAGACAATCGGTTAATTAAAAAAAACATAAACGGGTATCCGTTTATTTTGCGGGTAAGCTCGTTAACTAAATGGGCCCAAACGGACATACCCGTTTATGCTTACATATTTCTAAACGGGTCACGAGCCAACATTTTTAAATTGGGCCCGTTAAGGCCTGCAGACTTGAAGCCCATAATAACATCACTAATTACGTTTGTTGATAAACATAATTTTCCATCTTCCCTATTTTATTTGGGTTCAAGGCGATTCGTTTGCAAAAACTGCTTCAGAAGATGATTCCTTAAATGTACACTGATTCTTCCTTCTTTGATTCTTACAAATCGTCATTTGTGCCTCAACCACGTCATAAATGGCATGAAAGTCTCGTTAAACTTTGATTAGTTGTTAAACCATCGTCTTGACTTCAAAGATATGCGCTGAATCCAAAGATGTATTAGTGGTGCACATGTTTCTATTGAAGTCCGGGCAGCTATTGGCATCACTAGTAGTGAGGTTCTCGATCAATAAAAGCTTCTCTTCTGGTACAGGCTTTGTCATAAAGCTTATATTACTTGCGGTGTTTAGGTGGATGAGTTGGATTCATGTCCAAGAAGAAAGCATTTGAAGAGTTAAAGTCACCAATGGTTTGGTGTTGAAGATTCTGAGCAAAAAGCGCTTGTTTTTGAAGTACCGTTTGCTTGAAGTAAGGCATTCCTTGGTAGGGGAATTGCTTAAAGTGTGGGTGCTGGAATTGTTGCAAACGGCATAGTTTATAGGAGGAATTGATTCTGATCTTCTTGAGCTACAAGAGAGGCAGCAGAAATGTTGGCAACGAGAAGTTGCTACATGAGGGGAAGCATTGGCGTTGGCTTCAGCTGTGTGCAACAGCAGTAGCGGCCTGTTCTTCTTCGGTAGGCTGATTTTGATTTTCAAGTGCATCCATCTTTTGTTGCTTTTGTTTTCAGAGAGTTTGTTCAGTTTGCCTCTTTCTCTTTCTGCGGCTCGATTAGTTTTTGATATACTCTATATTTTATTGTTTTTAATACGAATTTTAGTATTTTATCTAAACATTTTTATCGCTTTTGTGTTTTTTGAGTCAGTTTGTGTAGAAATCTATGCGGAATAGTATAAGAAAGAAGAGAGAACAGATAATAGAGAGAAACTGTATAGTATTCCTCTTAATATGATTTGTACAAGAAGATACATATATATAGAGGAAGAAGAGAAAACTAGCTGTTACACATAAATGATAAGAATTTCATGAAGGGGAGAGAAAAACTGTAGATTTTCGTCCATGAAGAGTAAAGGGGAGAGAGAGGAGCTACTGTCATAAATGCAGGACATTACTTCAGCAGACTTGCAACATTCCCCCTCAAACTTGGCTGGTGAAGATTGATTAAGCCAAGTTTGCCAGATTCACTTCAACAGGACGAATGTGGATGAAGTTCCCTCATTAAAAACCTTACCAGGAAAACCTAATAGAAAAAATTATGGTTAAGGGAAAAAGAGTGCAACGGTCACAATCCAACATTCCTCCTTAGGTGAAAATCAACTAAGCCAAACCTGCCTTGAATGAATTTGCGCACCTTTAAATTTGCTACCTTGGTGAAGATATCCGCAAGTTGATCGAAACTCTTAGTGTAAGCGGGAGAGATGATCCCAAGTTCAACCTTCTCACGAATATGATGACAGTCCACTTCGATGTGTTTGGTGCGCTCATGAAACACATAGTTGGATGCAATGTGAATAGCAGCCTGATTGTCACAATGCATGATAATAGGTTGAGTTGTCTTGACTACGAGATCCAGTAGCAACACCTTAAGCCAAATAAGCTCATTTGTAGTGTCAGCCATTGACCGATATTCAGCTTCACAACTCGACCTTGACACCACCTTCTGTTTCTTGCTTCTCCACGTGACCAGGTTCCCACCAACAAATGTGCAATAGCCTCATGTTGATTTTGTGTCTATCTTGTCTCCAGCCCAATCAGCATCACAATAGCCAACAATCTCAGTGTGGTCATTCTTCTGCATCCAAATGCTTTTGCCCGGAGTTCCCTTCAAGTACTTGAGGATCCTTTCCACCATATTCCAGTGGTAGATAGTTGGAGCTTGCATGTGTTGACTAACCTAGTTCACAGCAAAACATAAATCAGGACGTGTAATTGTAAGATAAATGAGATTACCCACAATTCTTTGGTATTGTCCAATGTTGTCATAGGGTTCCCCCTCAGGTTCCCCCTCACGAGAGTCTTTGTACTTCTCTTCAATATGTGTCTTTGCTGGTTTAGCTCCAAACTTTTCTGTTTCACTAAGAAGATCAAGTGTATACTTCCTTTTATATAGAAATAGCCCTCCATCAGAACAACATACTTCTATGCCAAGAAAGTACTTTAGTTCACCTAAATCTTTAATATCAAAAGCAGATTTGAGGGAGGACTTGGTATTTTGAATACCTTTTTATCATTGCCCGAAATAATGATATCATCAACATAAATCAAGACAACGACAATACATGATTCCCCCTGAATTGTGAAAAGCGAATGATCAGCTTCTGACCGTTTAAATCCATTTCCAATGAGGGTTTTGCTTAGCTTGTGATACCAAGCACTTGGTGATTGGTTCAAACCATAGATAAGCTTCTTAAGCTTGAGAACTTTGCCTTCTTCAATTTTCAATACCAGGAGGTGGTCTCATATAAACTTCTTCTTCAAGTTCACCTTGAAGGAAGACATTCTTTACATCCATATGCCACAAATCCCAAGAGAGATTAATAGCAAGTGAAAGAATAACACAAACAGTATGGAATTTAGCAACATGAGCAAAAGTGTCTTTGTAATCTTCTCTATATGTTTGAGTGAAGCCTTTAGCCACCAAGCAAGCTTTGGGCCTCTCTATTTCACCATTGTTGTGGTATTTGATCGTAAAAACCCATTTGGAACCAACATGTTTCTTTCCTTTGGGAAGATTAACCACATCCCAAGTGTTTTTCCTCTTCATGGCTCCATGTTCTTCGTTTACTGCTTCAGTCCACACCTCACTAGCCTTTGCTTCTTCATAAGTCTGAGGTATAGCAACCTGGTCAATTTTGCTAAGAAAAGCATGATGATCATCAGGTTGGTTAGCTAAAGAACAATAAGCTTTAATAGGATGTGCAACAGTATTAGCAAAATTATTATAGTAAACCCTTGTATCAACTCATTTGGAAGGTTTCTTGATTCTGGAGCTTTTTCTAAGTGGATAAGGTGAGTCATCTTCATGAATGGCTATTCCACGTTTTGGACATCATCAGTTGCATCAGATTCCTTCTCATTGATTTCTTGAGATTCTGAGGCGCCATTGTCTTCTTGATCATCAGAATCGTTTGAGGAGTCTTGAGCAAGGTTATCATTCTGGTTCTGGTTATCTTCATGATCGTGAGCACTTACAGCCTCTTGATCTTTTTCTTTTGATTCAGTTTGAACATTTCCTACCTTTTTTCACCATTGTTTGGTTCTTATTCAGATTGTGGTGTAGGAGATGGCTGGAAATCAACTGTTTTCTTTGGCAAGTTGAGGTTCTCAAGTAGATGTCGTAGGCTGGAAGCAAGATCAGAACCAGAAGAACCCAAGTCTTTTAGCTTGTTCCAATCTTTTTCTTCATCAAATTTGACATCACGAGAGACAAAGGTCTTTCTAGTTTATGGATTGTAACACTTGTAGCCTTTTTGCGTTGTGGAGTATCCAATGAAGAAACACTTGATGCTTTTAGGCTGCAGCTTGTTCTTCTGGTTATCTGGGACATGGACATAGCAAACACAACCAAACACCTTTAGAAAATCAATAGATGGTTTAAGGTTGTTTAGTACCTTGTATGGGGAACTGTCTTTGAGACATTTGGTTGGGAGGCGGTTGATGAGGTAACAGGCAGTCACAACCGCATCTCCCCAATAATATTTTGGAACATTTTTGTCGAACATCATAGTTCTTACAACCTCCATAAGGTGACGGTTCTTGCGCTCAGCAACACCATTCTGTTGAGGGGTATAAGGACATGATATTTGATGCACAATCCCATGTTTAAATGTGAAGGTTTTTAACTCATTGTTGGTGTATTCACCTCCATTGTCAGTTCACAAGGTCTTAATCTTAACCTACTGAGTTGAGACGAAACTGTGAAAGTTTGAAAAAGCTTAAAAAACACGGCCTTTTGAGAGTAAGAGTGTTAGCCACGTATTTGGATTTTTCATCAATAAAAGTTACAAAATACGTATACTGGTCCCTTGTAGCACAAGGAGCAGTCCAAACATCAGAATGAATAAGATTAAAGCAATTTTCATAAATAGTAGATGAGTTCGGAAAAACAGTTTTACAATGTTTTCCTAAGATACACGCTCCACACTTATCATTCTCAAAAGAGACACTATGAAGTAGAATCTTGAGAGCATTAGTGTGAGGGTGTCCTAGTCTAGCATGCCATACTGCATTATTAGCAAAACCAGAAACAAAAGTAGAGTTTAGATATTCAAGAACATATAGACCATTCTTTGTAGATCCTTCTCCGATTGTCTTTCCAGACTTAATATCCTGAAACCAAAGATCATTAGGACTGAAAATAGCCAAGTAATCAAGATCTTTAGTTGCTTTTTGGACAGATAAAAGATTTGAAGTAAATTCAGGCAAATAAAGAGCTTGAGAGTCCTTATTAAACAGTTTCAGGTTTCCAATTCTTCTAATAGGCACATTGTGGCCATTTGCAGTAATCACATCGCCACTTGCAGGTTTACTGTTATTAATAAGATTTGCATCACTAATCATATGATGAGATGCACCAGAATCAACAACAAGAGGTTTATGATGTTTAAGAGATAGTAAAGCATTACCATATTCGTTTAGAGAGGCAATACTCTTGATGAGAGACTCGAGATCACATTTCCTGACCAAATTATCTTCAGCTGCAGAGGCAGACATAGCCTTACTAGCATTTCTTACTTTTGAAGGTCTCAGATGTACATGAAGAACCCAGAACATGTCCTTGGTGTGGCCTCTTCTCTTGCAGTGATCACACATGAATTTGTTGCGGCCACCTCTTTGATAAGCTGCTTTGTTTGCAAGAGCTAAGTCATTTTTCTGGCCAAACAAACCAACAGACCCTTCTTCCTTCTGGATTTGCATACACACATCATTCAGGCTAGGAAGCTTGTCTGATCTGAGAATATGGCGAATTAGACCATTGAATGAGCAGTTGAGAGTGAATAGAAGCCCAAAAACTTGATCTTGATCACGCCTTTTATTGAGGATCCCTGGATATGTTGTTGGAGGACGTAGAGTCTCCAATTCTACCCAGAGAGATCTAAACTCACCAAAATGTTGCTTGAAAGATTTCTCCTCTTGTTGAAGAGCATTCATCGCCTTTTTAACTTCAAAGATGCGACTGAGATTTGTAACGTTTCCATATACCCCCTTGAAGAGTGTCCCATAAATTCTTTGATGTTTCACAGTATGAGTAAGCAGCAAGGATAGAGTGCTCAAGAGAGCTTTGAAGAATAGAAAGCACCATCTGATCTTCCCGAAACCATTTCGGATCTTCAGAGTTCGTGGCTTTTGAAATGATAGAATCTGACTCTTCATCTTCCACCACATTTTTGACCTTGTCCTAGTTCTTAGGAGACTCGTTTTGGATGCCACTGATGTGATTCCATAAACCACGGTTGCATAGAGCAATTTTAGTGATTCTGGACCAAAGTAGATAGTTATCACCTTTGAGAATAACATGGAGAGTGATTTGCTTTGAGTTTTCCATACCCAGATTTGAAGAATAAAAAGATGAAACGAAAAAAAAAGATGAATAGGAATAAGAAGTATGGATCTAAAGCTCTGATACCATGTAGAAATCTATACGGAAGAGTATAAGAAAGAAGAGAGAACAGAGAATAGAGAGAAACTATATATTATTCCTCTTAATTTGATTTGTACAAGAAGATACAAATATATAGAGGAAGAAGAGATAAACTAGCTGTTACGCAGAAATGATAAGAATTGCATGAAGGAGAGAGAAAGACTTAGATTTTCGTCCATGAAGAGAAAAGGGGAGAGATAGGAGCTACTGTCATAAATGCAGGACATTACTTCAGTAAACTTCAGCAGACTTCAGCAGACTTGTGAGTTTACTTCAGCAGACTTGTGAGTTTACTTCAGCAGACTTGCAACAGTTTGTCTTTTTGATGATTCTACCCATAAAGATTCTAAAGACTATAAATACGAGAAAGCTACATATAGAAAGGCACAAAACCGACTAAACAAATACGAAAATAACATATTAAAAACAGTAAAATATAGAATATACAAACCATTTGCTGTCATGCGCAGAAAGCACTATTGTTTCTCATGACTCTTGTACAAGGTACTTAGGTGACGAGTCGGGTACCAGGCTTGGTAGGGAGTGTGCCCCGACTTGATTGGGAAAAAGTCTGACAAGTACGAGTACATCCCCCCTCCTCATAGGGAAACGTTGTCCCTACTTAAGTGACGAGCCGACATAGGGACATGCGACGCTACATGCTCACTCAATCTTCTGAGTTGCAAAAAGCTCGGAGCACAAAATACACCTTTAAAAGCAAATAGCACCACTCTCCGCTTCCACTAACACTGAGACAATGAGTCGGGGGGCAATTGTTGGGGATAATTTTTTACTAGCCAATAAAAGGCCGACAAGTGAAAAATGAGATACCAAGTCCCTTATCGACGGGGTCTCTGCATCTACCAGAAGAAGATGATATGAGCTAAATCTCTTGCTTTAGCTCTAGTGATCAGTCATGTGTATTTGGTCGCTATGGTGAAAGCAAGAAGAACGAATTTAACTTAACTTCCTCTTGAGAATAAGGTTAATTGTTGGAAGATGGTTTCTTATTGAATATAAAATACCTATATATAGGCCATGCTACAAATCGATTGTCCTAATTTAAAAAGGAAAAGATTCTAAGACTTAAAACCAATAAAAGGAAAACCAAAACTTAATCCTAGTACGAAAAGGAAACTCATTATTCAATTAACTTTTCTTTTTTGCCTACGGTTGTATATGAGACCATAACGCGTATCATTACTCCCCTCCTCGACTAGGAGCTTGTCCTCAAGCTCCAATTCTGGGTAAGCCTTTAGTAGTTTCTCCGCGTCTTCCCATGTTGCATCATATGCTGTATCTTCAGTCCATTTTTTCAATACCTGTCGAACTCCGCCTCGCAGCCTAGCCCGGAGCAGTTTTAACGGTTTCGTCGGCACCACTCGTCCTTACAAAATGGGTGGAAGCCTAGGGCCATTGCTGGGAGGAAGCCCTTTATGTGCCTTAAGGAGTGAGACATGAAAAACATCATGAATCTGTTTTCCTTCTGGAAGACGAAGTCGATATGAAACTTTCCCAATGCGAGTAACCACTTCAAATGGTCCATAGAACTTCGGAAAAATTTTGGTGAAGACTTTCTTCGCCACCGTCAATTGGTGATATGGTTGAAACTTGAGCCACACCCAATCTCCCTTGCCAAATTCCATCGCTCTATGGTTGTTATCATAGTTGGTCTTCATCCGGAGTTGAGCTTCCTGAAGTCTTTCTCGAGCCATTGCAAGGAACTCATCACGTCTTTCCAATGCTACGTCCATTGCGTCCATTCGTGAGCTCCCTGAACGATAGTCCAAAAGTCGTGGACGCTCACACCCATACACCATCCGAAATGGTGTTGCCTTGAGGCTTGTGTGAAATGAGGTGTTATAACAATACTCTACCCAGTGAAGCTAAGTGAGCCATTTTCGCGGAGCATCCCCTGTTAAACACCGAAGATACATTTCTAAAGTTTGGTTGACCAACTCTGTATGTCCGTCAGATTGTGGATGATAAGCTGTTGTAAAACACAAATCGGTACCAAGCAGCCGAAACAATTCTCGCCAAAAGAGACTCCGAAAGACTTTATCTCTGTCAGAGACAATTGTTTCAGGAATCCCATGTAAACGCACAATATCTCGAAAGAACGCTTGTGCTACTGTAATAGCCGTGTATGGATGACTTAACGCAATAAAATGCGTGTATTTCGAGAAACGGTCCACCACAACCAAGATAACAGTCTTTCCAAAAACTTTAGTCAGCGCCTCAATAAAATCCATCGAAATGTCAGACCAAATTTGTGTCAGAATTGGTAATGGTTGCATTAACCCGGCTGGTTGAAGGGTTTCCCACTTATTTTGTTGACAAATCTGGCAATTCCCAACGAAATCTTGGACGGTTTTCTTCCATCCTTTCCAATAAAAATCTCGCCTAATCTGATCCATTGTCTTTTGGACCCCTTCATGACCAAAATTATGGAATCCTGACACAACGTCTTGCACTAAGGTCGAGTCAGACGTCATGTAAGCATGACCTTTGTAAATAATCAACCCATCTCGAGCCTCCTAAATGGCTGGCTCGTCACCCTGAATTATTCGATCCCGGAGACTCGAGAGTGTAGTGTTGGTATTGACTTCCTTCCGGAGACGCGCAAAAATCCCTTTGTCGGACTTGCTGAGGCTATACATGATACAGTCTAATTCTGGTATATTCTCATCCCATCGAGACAATGCATCAGCAACCTTATTGGACGAACCAAAGCGGAATTCCACCCCGAAGTCGAAACCTAATAGCTTGCTTATCCAGTGTATCTAGGGAGACGTAGACAGGCATTGTTCCAAAAGAAACTTAAGACTGTAATGATCAGTACCAATTTAATACTGCTTTAGCAAGCCCAATAAGCTCTCGTTCATATGCAGCAAGCTTGAGATGCTGATCCGCTTACCTGCGACTAAAAAATGCAATCGGATGCCCATCTTGTTAAAGGACAGCACCAATCCCACTCCCCGACGCATCGCATTCGACTACAAAGTCCTTCAAAAAATCTGGCAGTGCTTGAACCGGAGATTCCGAGAGAGCTTTTTTTAGGGTGTTAAATGCGATGTCAGCGGCGTCATTCCACACGAATCCTGTTTTGCGAAGTAAACTGGTTAGTGGAAACTTTTCCTTGACAGTTATTTTATTAAGTTCACGGAAGTCGATGCAGAATCGCGAAGAGTTATCTGCTTTCTTCACTAGCAGAACGGGTGACGAGAATGGTGAGCTGCTGGGGCGAATAATGCCCGTACGAAGCATTTCTGCGCACTATTTCTCAATCTCATCCTTGAGTAGATGTGGGTAACGGTATGGTCTCACCGCCACCGGATTAGCCCCTTATATAAGTCTGATTTTGTGGTCACAATCTCGCTTAGAAGGCAAACTTGCTGGTTTGGAAAACACATCGATGTACTCTTGCAACAAAATATTAAGCATCCCTGAAGCTGTGTCAGAACTTAGTGAACAAATAGCTCGTGGTTGCGATGTATGTTGTGTTGACCATGTCAGTTTGTTAATGCCAGGAGTTGTGAAAATTTCTTCCTAATATGTGAACCAGTTCTCCAGGTGGTCGATCCCGGCACCGATAGCATTCATGCCAACACCGTTGCATTCATGTGCTGCTGCTTCCCCGTGCCATTTAATTGCAGAACCTCCATGTTGAAATTCCACTGTGTGTGTCGTTCCATCCCACACAACACGTCCCAATGCGTTCAGCCAACGGATCCCAAGAACAATATCGAAACCAGTTAATGGGATCGCGAAAAACTCCGCCTCAAATTGATGTCCTTGCACGCACATTGGGAGCCCTTTGCAAAATCCGTCAATTGGACACTTTCCTCCATCAGGAAGCGCCACAAACCGTCCAGGTCGCCGTTTCATTGTAATCCCTAATTTCTCTGCCATGCTACTCTTGATGAAATTATGGGTACTGCCAATGTCGAGTAATACCCATCCCGTTTCCGTGGCAATATTAGCTCGCACATGGAATGTTGTTTTAGTCTGCATTCCATTCATGGCATTCAAAGAAATCACCATGTCTGCTTCCTTGAATGGCTCGTCGTCTTGGTCCTCTCCATCAAGAACTGGCATGATGTGAAATAGGACTGGTTTACAAATATGATCTTGTGTATAAATTTCATCACAGTTGAAACACAATCCTTGTGCACGACGCTCTGCCATTTCTGCTCGGGTTAATTTCTTCCAGAACTTCTTTGGTGGAGCTGTCTTAGGTCCTACTGGTCGTGATGACAATGGTTCTACATCTCTCATGCCTGGACTGGCGCGATTTCCTGGTATCCTTGGCTTAGTTATTGGAGTGGACTGTCAAACTAGTGGGGCTAAATGTCCTCCAAATGTTCGTACGCGCATGTCTACTTCAATTTTATATTCATTATCTCGAGCGTATTCAATTGCCTCAAAAATTGTCTAAGGTTGAAAATATTCCACCTCCTTGCGCAAATTGTCTGATAGGCCAACACAAAATTGCCACAATTGTTGGTCGCTGGTCAACCTGGTTTGTCGCCCTAGACATTTTTCGAATTGATTGCAATACTCGTTGACGGTTCCAGTATGTCGTAAGTTAGACAATTGTTCTACTGGATTCACTGCATCAGCTCTCCCAAAACGACTTTTGCATATATTTTTGAATTCTGCCCATCCTAACCAGTGAGTGACAAGTCGGCGGAGATTGTTGTTCCAATGATACGCATGTCCAGTCAGCACGAATGTGGCTTGTCGTACCTTCGCATCATCATTGAAAACTCTTTGATCAGCAAAGTAGTCTTCACATTTTTGTAACTACTACACATCATTAGTTGTCCCATCATACTGTGGAAACTCCATCTTTGAGGGCTGTGGCACCCATGAGCCCGAGTGACCATCTCCACCACTGTTATGGTCGTAACTACTATCCCTTCCAAATTCAATAGCCCCTTGGACATCTCTTGTCGAGGAATCATTGTGAAATCCATCTTGCATCACTCCAATTGGTCTGACGGTCCAGTCACCACCTCCATCTGCACGGTGGTGCCCTCGTTCCTTACCCACTGAACGTATCGGCCATGGTCCACCGGAGTAAGCGGGTTGCCGCTCGCCCCCTACCATTCTGATACTTTCCAGCAGTAAGTTTCCTGTAACAGCCTTATGAGTTGACGTCACACCTCCGCCTTCTGGTGGTATGATGATGTTGTGATCACCTTTAGATGTTGGTGTGACACTCTTTTCACCCATTGCTTGGTTTCCTGCTGCTAGTTTGTTGCGCAACACCACCTGTTCTTCCTGGAGTCGTGTGATTGCCTCCTGACCTTTTGAACAGCCGCAGTTGCATCTATTGCCTCTTGCTGAGCTAACGTCTTCTCTTGAAGAGCCCTAAGCGAAATTTGCATTTGATCCAGCTTTGTACTCATCGCTTGTATCATCTCCATTAATTAGTTGTGCTTGTTGTGTTGCAATTAAGTTACTGTTTCCCATTGAATCGATTGTCTCTGATACCAAATTTATATGAGCTAAATCTCTTGTTTTAGCTCTAGCGATCGGTCCTGTGTATTTGGTTGCTATGGTGAAAGCAAAAAGAACAAATTTAACTTAACTTTCTCTTTAACCCTAATCTCTTTTGAGAATAAGGTTAATTGTTGGAAGATGGTTTCTTATTAAATATAAAAGACTTATATATAGGCTATGCTACTAATCGATTGTCCTAATTTAAAAAGGAAAATATTCTAAGACTTAAAACCAATAAAAGAAAAACCAAAACTTAATCCTAGTACGAAAAGGAAAATCATTACTCAATTAACATTTCCTTTTTGCCTACGGTTGTATGCGAGACCATAACACGTATCAAAAGACTACCAGATGGAACAAGAGGGTTGTCCTAGTAAGCAAAGGAATAGGGGCTACCTTGTATTTATTCCTATATCACATAATCATCACTCCAGCATGCAAGCCAATCATCGTGCATGGGTTTGAACTATGCCACCACCTTCTACGCCACTCACTACGTTACCTACCACCATCACCTAAACGATGAAAAAATCAGGAAAGAACATGAATTTCTCCACAATGACAAGATAACATAGTGATCTGGATGGCTTACATGGGTCAAACCCGGCCATATTAAGGATCCGCGTAAAGTCTATATAAACCATCTCAAAGGCAAAAGAAGGGGGGGTGTTGGATTGGAGATAAGACGGCAGGGAAGGCTGAACTAGAGAGAGGAGATAGAAAAGGCCAGCAATATGAGAAAGATGCATCGCACATGAGAGGAGTAGAATCTACTGGAGAGGAACCCTTGCTAACAGGTCAAGGCTCGAACACTCTTGAACCTTGAAAGGAGATCACCGGCAGAAGCGGATCCCTTAACCCATAAGATAGAGGCAGAACAACGCCGATGCACATCCCAATAGTCCTAAGCCGAGTCGGAGAGGTACGTATTCCTTCCCATTAAATGATCTATGAGGTCTCTAATGACCTCACCTATGCGGGAATTTGTAACCCCCCTCTCAGCAGATAGCTTTCTTCTTCGAACCCTTTCACCACCAAATATCATATTTGCTTCCACATTGTATATATATCCTTATTTTTAATTCAAGATATCCATATCTAGATCCGAACACATACCATATTTCTGGAGCGGATCTGATTTGTCGGATCCATATTTTATGTCCATCTCAACAGCGAATCCAATTTCTAAAATTTGACAAAATTGTTATTAAGTAGCATTGACGACAATTATGGACGTATTCTCTCCAGTTGCAATATTAAATTTGACACTTGGATTAAATAATTTATGGAGACTTGGAAGATATGATGACTCGATGCAGCCTACGAGGATTAAATAATTATCTCCGTCTTCGAGATCATTATTAAGCAAGTTTGTCAATTGGAGAGAATATATCCTCGAGATCATTTATTAAGCAAGTTGTTATAGATTGTAACACAAACAAGAATTGATCATGGCGGCTTCTGCTATTGGTATGGGATTGAGGTCAACACGACCTCAAGTGTTCGTCAATTTCCGGGGAGAAGAGCTACGGAGAGGCTTCATCAGCTTCCTCGAGCCGGCCTTGAAAAACGAAAACATAAACGTTTTCATAGATGAGCTGGAGCTGAGAGGCAGGGATCTACAGAACCTGTTTGTGAGGATCAAAGAGTCCAAAATCGCACTGGTGATCTTCTCCAAAGACTACGCCAATTCAGAATGGTGCTTGGACGAGCTGGCAAAGATCAAAGAATGCATGGATCTAGGCAATCTTGAAGTGATTCCCATCTTTTACAAGGTAGAACCTTCCGTCGTGAAACATCTTCAAGGTTACTTTGGAGAAACTTTCATGAATCTGAAGAGCAGATATAAAAACGATCCAGAAAAAACCCGGAGATGGGAGGAAGCTTTAGCATCTGTTCCCCAAAAGTTTGGCTTGCCATTTCCAGAATACAGGTTCCTCCCCCACCTTTCCACTTTTTCTTCATTGTTTCTTTAATAATTTGACATCCGGAATCGAAATCCAAACTAATCTTTGAAATATGCAATTTCAAAGTAAATCCGACAATGGCTAATTAGGTATAACTAACGGTTGTCCTCTGTTGTTGGGTATAAATAATATGTTATGTCAAAGTAGATAGGTAAGCTAGTTAATAACTCGTACCTTTGACGGTGACAAGTCCGATTAGGCCCATGTAGTTGTAGTTCAACGGTTTCAGTTTAACAATCAAAATCGTAAATTGATTCTTAATTGATCAACTACCACAAGTTGTTCCTTAGATGATACATTATTACGACTGTGAGAACCAAAACTCACACAATCAATATTTTGTCGAGATTTTGAGAGGGAACAGAGGTTTCTAGGGAAAAACAGTAAAAAATCTAAATATGGTATTTTATTGCTGTAAGGAAGTGTATGGTACGAAAGCAAAGTTGCTAAGAGTTTATGCTAAGGTTTTTTCGATCGGTTACAAAAATGACTATGAATACTATTTATATGAATCTATGGCCGAGAATCTTGGAAGAGAAGAAATATTTCCTTCTTCTTTGCGCGGCTACAGACTGATACTTTGATTAGGGTTAACGGCGACTTGGGCCTTTAGTTTGGCTCAACAAGGTTGATGGACGCATGTATCTCGGCCTATGAACGTTCGGGTAAGTTCGGCCATTTCCTCGAGGTGAAACGACCCGCCTGAGTTGGCTTCGGTTCGGTTGAGAAATACCAACCTCGCCTCGAGTCTAATCTGTTCGGCGAAATGGGTCGCCTCCGAGGGACATCATGCTTCAGTTTAGATCAGTATCCCTCGTCGTCTGAAATGTTAATCTCGAAAGGGTGAAAGCTGACCCCAACAGTTTGCCCCCCCCCAGCTCATCAGATTCGGGAGAGATTGTGATGAGGTAAGATTCGTCGAGATCGAGATTAGCAATGATCTGAAAGATACCGAGCCGTGATTCCCAAGACACCCTCCATAGCAAACTCCTTGAAGTGAGTTTGATGCACCTCTTCATGTTGGAATAGCGTCACCGTCAATTTTGTTTGAAGGTCCTCGATAGTTGCATTCACGCGCTCGTCTTTAAATATCTTGATATTTGTGCACTTTTCCTGTTGGTTTCCGAGGTCACGCGCGCCCACGCACGGGACATCTATAAAAGACGAGATTTCTTTCCATTTCTTCTCATCACTCCAAAACTTGCGATATAATAAATGGCTCGGTCGGTTCGACCAATTGTATTCTACCCATCCACGATTCCACTTTGGGCTTCAACGCGAATAAATTGATCGAGGCAGGCGAGGATCATGTTCCATGTGCCTCGGCCACGGGGACCGGTGTTGAGGGTGATTTGTCGCCCGAGTTTAATAATTTCTTCGAGGCGAATCAGTGTCTTGACATCGTCCCCTTTGAAGGGTTGGTTCACCCCGTCACTGCTGGGCCTGACGACGCGGTGAGGACCGAAGAGATAAAGATTGAGGATGAGGACTGCTTTTGGAATCCCAACGAGGTGAGGGCAGAGATAGATCGCCTGGTGAGCATGTATCAGCCGAATCAACCGAAGCAAAAATCAGCGAGAAAACCTAAGAAGAAAAGAGCTATTCCGCCCGGTTCTACGCTTTCTAACGCGACGTTTTTAGGTGAATTGCGAGTGCGATTCAATATATCTGAGGAAGTCGAATTCTTAATCCCCGAACCGTCTGATCGGGCTGGCGATCCTCCTCAAGATTGCTTTACTGTTTATGAGGCCATCTTCAATTTATGTTTTCTTTGGTTTTTGATTCCCTAGGTGATCCTTTGCTATCTATGGCATCACGGCCTTGCTTTAGCTCAAATCAAAGTTTGGGGGCTTCGTCACCTCGTAGGGATTCTAATTCGCAGTAACGAATGCGATGTCGAGGTGACTGTTGATCATCTCCGAAATCTGTTGGACATCCGAATGGTTCCCAAATCCAGGGCTCCCAAGTTCTATATTGGCAATAAAAAGACGAGGAAAATCATCACGAGATTTCTGAGCAAGGACAGCAGTTGGGAGGATCATTTCTTCTTCGTTCGTATTTATGAGGCTTCCGTCGACAACGACTGTCTTCACTTGGTCAAGAAAAATGGGGATTGATTGGTAGCCGACCCGTAAATTTTGGCTCGGTTCATCATTCAATTTGGTTTTTCTGACCTTCCTACTTTTTGCAGATCGTGATTTCCTTCCACCAATCCCGTTCGATCTAGACGAAGTATTTGACGCATTGAAGGCGAGGAAGGTTCATTGGAGAAAGGACTTCTCGCTTCGGAGGGTAGAGAGAGCCCGAGCTCTGATTAGTGGTGCCTCGGTTAGTCTGGATCTTTCGTCTTCGGAGATAAGGACAACAATAATGGAGAAGGTAGCTGCCTAAGATAAGAAAGAGAGAGAGACGAGGGAGGCGGCGAGACAAGCTGCTAGGGGACGCGTACCGACGGTTCTCGAAGCTGTTGCCCTTGGCTCAGGAAATATTGACGCCGAGGCAACTACATATGAGGGGGCTGAGGCGAACTTCGTCATTTCCCCCGAGCTTCCTGCTAGTGGTGGGGGAAAAGATCTCGTCCCTCCAATGTCTAGACCTTCTGCTTTGGCTTTAACGAAGCATGCTGATAAGCGAAGTCATAAACGTCCCGTACCAAACGGTAGCCAAGACGAAGCTGCAAAGAAAAAGAAGAAAGACACTTCTACTTCGGCTGATTTCTTACTTTCCGAGATGATTGTCGACGATGCTGCTGCGTCTGCTGCTATTCTCGCACAAATTAGTGGACCTAAGGTTCGACTCCCTATCATGGGTGTCCTGGTCAATGATAAGGCATACGTTGATATGTCGCTGCGCAGTGTCCAGGTACGAGCTAGTTTTACCTTGCAAAATTTTAGTCTTGCCCCTTCGTTCTTGTTTTTTATAGTTTGTGTTTTAGTGCATTGTTTCTATCAACGAGTTGGTTACGGCTTACGAGTCGGGGATTTGCCGAGACAAATAGCTTGTCGAGGATACGAGGGAAAAAGCTTCGGCGTTGAGAGGCAAACGCGACGAAGAGGAGAAAAGACTTGCCTTGCTTTGGCCAAAGTCTCGGATCTTGAAAAGGAGAAGTCGATCCTAAGGGAGGAATCGGCTAAGAAGGCGGGCTACACGCTTAGTTTGAACGAGGAGAGGATGCAATTGAAGGCTGTTGTAGCTTCATTGAAGAGGCAACTCGAGGCAAAGCATGCTGGTCACGATTTCAATGTCAAGAAAGCTTGGAAGGAGGCGAGGAGAGAGTTAGCTTAGAAATTTTAAGGTCGGGTTGACAGAGTTAAGTTGAGTATGGACCAGCTGGAAGACATCAAGGGTAAAGAACTTGATCTGGCCGAGACTAATAGCAATCTGGAGCACTTGGATATTCTTCGAAAGGACAATCCTCCGACCTTGGAAGCCGAGGCGGAAGAGCCGACTTAGTTGAAGCAGATGACGAGTTTGCTAAGATCGCTTCCTATTTGAAAGAAAGGTTAGTGGTTTCCCCTGTTTCAGAGGATTCCGTGGCTACTCTCCTCGGGAATGATCCGATTGAGCTCACCGCGGCTAGCATTGGTATTACTGATCCTACATGGTCAAACGAGCATCTATCCGGGATTGCTGACCTCACGGTCGTGGATGGCGAAGTAAATAGTCTTATGTAGTGCCATTTTGGTTTGTGAAATGTCGCTAGATTTGTATTTGTCTTGAGTGTTATACCCGTTTTGTAATAGATGTTGTTGTCGCTTAAGAAATATATTGTGGTTTATATGTCGATTGTATAAAATTTTGGACGTGTCGAGGCACGGCTAAACCTCGTATTAAACAACGTATTTAGATACGATCCGTTAAATACTATTGAGGTGTCGAAGACCAGTGTGCTGTGAAGCGAATAGTTTATTGGGTTTAGATTTTGGTCGAGGTATATTTTTTCCTTCCTCTAGTCCTTAGATTTATATAGTGCGCTTTGATCCATGGTGGATTTCCAAAGAACTATGATCCTTAATAGGATGTGGGTTGAGATCCGAAAAGGATGTATGAGCTCGTTGTTGGGGACAAAAACAGACGAGAATGATGGGTGCAAGCGTAATATGTATTGATAGAAACTTCGTTTACAAAAGATGGGAGTATGTGTGTATACGTACCCACTCATCCGCGTTTGAGACGGGGGTGGACAACTGAACCTTTCCGAAGATTGGTTGCCTACGTACCCTTGTCCGGGATCAAGTCGTCTCGTAGTTCATGTTTGGGACGTGGTAGTCTTGTTGATAGTACTTTTTGAGGTGCATTGCGTTCCATGATCTTGGGATAGGAATGGCGGACATGTTGGCGAGCTCGTATACTCCTGGTTAGACTACTTTAGTGACTTTGTAAGGTCCTTCCCAGTTGGCTCCGAGCTTACCTGCATTGTGTTCTGCTGTGTTCTGAAAAACTTTGCGAAGGACTAGGTCGCCCTTGCTGAATCTTCTACTCCGAACGTTTGAGTTGTAGTATTTGGCTAATGCTTGCTGGTAGTTATGTATGCGGATAAGGGCTTGGTCGCGTCGTTCATTCACCAAGTCCAGTTCATCGAGGAGCATCAAGTGATTGAGTCCCTCCTATCCGGGTAGGAGTCTACGACGTATTCCCAGAATTTTGACCTTAGGATGAATCACGCACTCTGTTCCGTAGACGAGGGCGAAAGGTGTCTCGCATGTGGCTCGGCTTGGGGTAGTTCGGTAGGACCACAGCATGCCTTCTAGTTCGTCGGCCCATCGGCTCTTTTTCTCGTCGAGACATTTTTCAAGCCGTCGAGGACGGTTTTGTTGGCTGCCTCTGCGTGTCTGTTACCTTGCGAGTTGCGTGGCGTTGACTTATTCAAAACGTATCTTCCATTTCTCGCAGAACGCGTCGAACCTTGTTGAGATAAATTGAGAGCCGTTGTCTGTGACGATTTTGTATGGAACTCCGTGTTGACATATGATATACTTCCAGACGAAGTGTTTGGCCTGGACATCCTTGATGTTAACGTAAGAGTCTGCTTTGATCCATTTGGAGAAGAAATCTGTCAAGACTAACAGAAATCATTTTTGCTTAGATCGGTGGAGCGGGCCGACGATGTCCATAGACCATTTCATGAATGGGTAGGGCGAGGAGATTGACGACATCAATTCTGTGGGCTTGTGAATCGTTGGGGCATGTCGTTGACATTTCTTGCGTTTCATAGAGAACTTCTCACAATCTTTAACCATAGTTGGCCAGTAATAGCCGTGTCTTTTGATTTTGATCGCGAGGGCTCTTCCGCCGGAATGGTTGCGGCATGAACCGCTATGGATTTCCTCCATTACTTTCCTGGCATGCGATCCTTCGACGCAGGTCATTAACGGTCCCGAGAATCTCCACTTGAATACATCTCCGTCTAGCAAGATATATAGGGCTGCCTGAGCTTTGAGTTTTCGAGCAGCCCACTTGAATGGTGGCACCTCTCCGTCCATGACGTAAGTGCGGATAAGTCCCATCCATTCTTTACCACAGCCATACTCCCACTCGTATTGTACGTCTACGTCCATATCGACGGTCTCGTTCTCGACAGGTACGTCTAGTGCGTCGATTGCGTTGATGGCGCCTTGTGGATCGATGCTCGGATTCTTGATGAATTCGACGGGAATTACTCGTTTTAGACCAGGGTCCCAAGTTGACGCTAGGGCAGCTAGGGCATCGGCTTGAGTGTTCTCACCGCGAGGGATTCGGCTGAGTTTGAACTCGTTGAATTGCTTGGCCAATTCTTGGACAATCTTTATGTAGGCTTCCATCTTCTCGCCTCTAGCTTCGTATTCTCCTTTGAACTGGTTCGCCACCAGCTGAGAGTCGTAGAATGCGCTTAAGTTCAGTATTTTTATCCCGTGAGCAAGTTTTAAACCGGCGATCAAAGCTTCGTTATTTGAAGCTGGGAATGTTAAACGGAATGACTTCTCTAAGACCTCGCCAGTCGGGGATGTCAGGCGAATTCCTACTCCGGATCCTTGCTTTGAGGACGAGCCGTCGACATGAAGTATCCAGGTGGAGTTGGGCGTCGGTTCTTCAGTTCCTTCGGCTGGAAGCTCGACTATGAAATCTGCGAGAACCTGGGATTTCGCATCGGTTCTGTTCCGGTACTCGATATCATATTCACTGAGTTCGACGGCCCATTTCGCTAGTCTCCCTAATTGACTCGGACTGTGTAAAATAGTACTCAAGGTGAAAGTGGCTAGCACTACGATGGAATGCAATTGAAAGTAATGTCGTAATTTCCGAGCTGACATAACCACTGTGAGTGCCAATTTTCCATTTGCGAGTATCTGGTTTCTACGTTGGTCAAAGTCTGGCTGACGTAGAAAATTGGCTTCGGCTCTCCTCACTCCTCCCTCCCGAGCACCCCACTGACCATTGTTGTTGATACAGCAATGGAAAGGAACAAGGGCTCGCCCTCGATGGGTTTGGGAAGGATAGGTGGGCTGGCTAAGTACCGCTTCAGCTCTTAAAAGGCGTCTTCGCATCGATCCGTCCATTCGAATTTTTTATTGCCTTGTAAGGTGTCGTAGAATGGCATGCATTTATCGGTAGATCGTGAAATGAAACGATTTAGGGCGGCAACGGGTCCCGTCAGATGAGGTATCCGAGGAACTCCCCCGATGTCACAGCGAACCTACACTTTGCCGGGTTCAATTTCATGTTGTGCATATTCAGTTGTCGGAAACAACCTCGCAAATGTTCAACATGATTTTACTCGTCAAGCGATTAGACTAACATATCATCGATGTAGACTTCCATTATTTTGCCGAGCTGTTCCGCGAACATTTTGTTGACCAGGCTCTGATACGTTGCCCCTGCGTTTTTGAGTCCGAACGGCATCACTTTGCAGCAGTAGATCCCACGATCCATGATGAATGCTGTTTTTTCTCTGTCATCGAGGTGCATTAGGATTTTATTGTAACCAGAGAACGCATCCATGAACGATAAGAGTTTATTGCCGGTAGTTGCTTCGACAAGTCTGTCGATATGAGGCAACGGGAAACTGTCTTTGGGGCATGCTTTGTTTAGGTCGGTAAAGTCTACGCACACACGCCATTTGTCGTTTTTTTTCCTTACCACGATAGGGTTGGCAAGCCAGTCAGGGTATTTTGCCTCGGCAATGGAGCCGACCTTCAGCAGTTTTTCTACGTCGTCATTTACGGCCTTAGCTCGCTCAAGGCCCAACTTTCTTCTCTTTTGCTTGACGGGTTTGAAAACGGGATCCACGTTGAGCTTGTGGCAGGCGATGTCGATGCTAATCCCTGGCTTATCCTCTGCAGTCCAGGCGATTGTTTGTACGTTATCCTTAAAAAAAGCGATTAGTTTGTTGCGGATCGAGTCGTTTAGTGTGGCTCTGATCTCGATGCACCGTTCTGGGTGATCAACGTCAATGCACACCGAGGTTACAGGCTCGCATGTCGGCTTAGCTTCATCCTCGCGAGCATTCGTGACCTGTAATTGCTATAAGAGTTTGGATAGGTCCTTTTCGGTCTCCTGGTGTATCTTTGGCTTCTTTGTGTTCGCGCTCGCATTTGTCACCGGGTTACGAAGCTTGTGCTCGGTGAGGAAACAGACTCGAGATTCTTTCTGATTGCTCTAGATAGTTTTGATTTCATCGAGGGTCGGGAACTTGATGCAGAGGTGATAAGTGGAGGGAATAGCTCGCATGGAGTTATCCAAGGGGTACCCATAATAACGTTGTAGATTGTTGGGTGGTCCGCGACAAAGAACTCCATGATCTTCGTCACGCCTTTCACATGTATGGGAAGCCTGATCGTTCCTAGGGTCATCATTGTATCGCCATTGAATCTGGTTAGGGGCTAGGGTCGGCTACTATTTCCGTCAGCTTGATGTTCATTTGTCTTAGGGTGTCTCGGAAAATAACGTCGACCGAGCTTCCTGTGTCGATCAGTATCCTCGCTACGTCATCATCTCGGATGGTCAGCTCAATAACGAGAGGGTCGTTATGTGGTTTGTCGATGCCGACGGTTTCTTCTTTGGCGATGGTGATGTTTGGGAGGCTAGGTGGTTCTGACCAATTGACGCTGGTTTCGGCTCGGCGTTGATAAGCTTTGATCGATGACACTGTGTCAGCGCAATACCGTGATCCTCCCATTATCATGTTTATCCTTCTCCGAGGCATCGGTGATGTTTCTTCCTCGTTTCTTCGACCTCGCTTCGGGACGTCTACCTAGTTTTGTTCTGCCAAGGTACCTCGGTTCAGTTTGTTCTTGTTGTCATCTTCTCGTTCGAAATCCTTGAGGGTCATAGTATTCCCGTCCAGCCATGAATTTAGTTGCCAATTTTGCCTCTAAGCTTCGACATTTTGCTGTGAGGTGCTCGTAGCACTGATGGTGCTCACAGTAGGCCTTTTCGTCAAAGTTATTGGAGTTTCTTGTCCATGTATTCCATGGTTCCTTGCCTGGTCCTGCTCCTATTTGGTAATTGTGGGCGCCTTGGGATTTCGGCCCTTCGTGATGCACGAATCCTCCATTCTTAGTATTTCTCCGAGGGTTCGACGGGAATGGGGCCGAGGCGGCGCTTCGATTGGTTGGCTTAGCTGGTTCGAATCTCTCCTCGAGGATCTTCATTTCTTCTTCATCGATTATGAAGTCCGAGGACCGATGTAATGCATCTTGGATTGTATGAGGTGTATTCAAGGCAATCTCTCTTCGGAAATCCGATTTATACCACAACGCCTTTTTTAGTGCGATGAGCGCTGCTCGTTCACTCACACCCTCCAGCTTTGATACCACCATCTTGAATCTTCCCATGAAACTCTGTAGCGACTCGGTTGGTGCTTGCACCATGGTCCATAGGTCGGCGTCAAACGTCTCTCGTTCCATGAATACATAATCCAGCATCCTTCTCGTTGTCTTCGAGCCTATGTCTCCCCATTGCTATTTGGAAGGCGGTGATATGGGCCTTCGGGTCAGTTGTTCCATCGTAGAACGGGATCTTGATTTTTCTGGGATCGGATATGGTTGCCTCGGTGATCCGAGCAGTGAAGGGGGTTCTTTGGGTTTCTTCAAGCATTCAATCAATCTCAGGTGTCGCGCTGATTGCGTGATGTACCTTTGAACGAATAGTCTGCATCTCGGCGTTGTTTCGGGCCAAGGAGGCTTTGATCTCGTTTAGTTCCATTATCTGGGCTCGGCTTGTTTCCACCAATCCGTGCTGGCTCTTGTTTGATTTCCTCGTCTCTTTGACGTGTCGTATTTGCTCCACCCAGAGGAGGTTTTCTTCTTCCTCAGTCATGTTGTTGCCAAGCCGGCTCGTACTGGGGATGTCTCTTGTGGGTCTCGTCCCTTCTAGCACCAAGGCAAGCTCATCGCTTGTGATTGGGCCCGAAGTGCTTATTCATCCATTTCGGACTGCTCCATTGTTGGTAGTTTCAGTTGTTCCGAGACTAGCTCCAACGGGTTCGTTGCGGCCCGTTGCGGCTCGTTGTTCCATGGGTCCTCCAACGGCTCGTTTCTCCACTCTTTGATTTGATCGAAGCGGGTTGAACAAGAGTGGCCTCGTCGCCTCGGGTGTCACCTCGTCAAATGGGTTCAATGTCGGTAGTCCTCCGTTCGCCGGGATAGTCTGGGGCGTTGAGAAATCAAGTGCTATTGGATTGAGGCCGAGCCTCCTTGCTAGCATCCTTGGAGGAAGCATTCCCGAACCTTGGTATCCTGAGTTGAGGTCTCTAGTGCGACCTTCAGATGCCAGCATCTCGACCTTTTCCGACAGGGTTTTGTTCGTCTTGTCCTGCTCGTCTACCTTTTTCAGCAACGTGGTAAGCATGTTTTTCAATTCGTCTAGGTGCGTCGAGGTCTCCTGCGCGATTGCAGGTGGATTATCTTCGGTTTCGAGCCTTCCATCGCCTATACCGCCGTTGCTGTTATTGTTCACGTCGTCGTCAGTTCTCTGCTCTTCTCCGACCATCTCTTCGGATCTCATTTCTGGTGCTATTCATGAGTTAGAAATCTTCAAAATTCCCCACAGACGGCGCCAAACTGTGAGAGCCGAAACTCTCACAATCAATCTTTTGTCGAGACTTTTAGAAGGAACAGAAGTTTCTTGGGAAAAACACAGTAAGAGATCCAAATATGGTATTTTATTGCTGTAAGGAAGCGTATGAGTACAAGAGAAAAGTTGCTAAGAGTTTATGCTAGGGTTTTTTTGATCGGTTACAAAGATGACTATGAATACTATTTATATGAATCTTTGGCCGAGAATCCTGGAAGCGAGAGGGAATATCCTTCTTCTTTGTGCGGCTATAGACTAACACTTTGATTAGGATTAATGGCGACTTGGGCCTTTAGTTTGGCCCAACAAGGTTGATGGATGCTTGTATCTCGGCCCATGAACGTTCGGGTAAGCTCGGCCATTTCCTCGAGGTGAAACGACCCGCCCTGAATTGGCTTTGGTTTGGTTGAGAAATACCAACCTCGCCTTGGGTCTAATCTGTTCGGCGAAATGGGTCGCCTCCGAAGAACATCATGCTTCGGCTTAGATCAGTATCCCTCGTCGACTGAAATGTTAATCTCGAAAAGATGAAAACTGACCCCAACAACGACAAGTTGAAAACTTATTATTTTTAATATAAAAACGTTGGATTAGAGGTATGGTTCAAGGCATCTTGACAAACACCCTATCGCCACTTCTTTTTTTTTGTCAACATTTCTTTCATTTTAAAAACTAATTTACAAGGTTCCATGATATTACATAGTTTAGTAGATTCATTCTAGCATTCTTAGCTAATACATCAGATATAGCGTTTACATGCCTCAAAATTTTCAAAAAACGATAACCATTATTACCGCTAGCTAGTTTTGACACATCCTCCATATAGATAGCTAAAGCTGAGTGCTTCCATCTTGAAAGCAGATGATTGGCATTGAAATCCATTAGAGACTGATAAAAGTCACTTGAATCACCACAGAAAGGAACCTTTTCGTAGCCCAAACTTTTAACTTGCATCATCGCCATTCTAAGAGCTTCTGCTTCCACTTCCAATGGAGAAACCATTGGCTTAATGGCTGCTTTCCCGTGACAATCAGCTTATCCTCCTTATTGTAGAGAGCCCAACCTATGCTTGCTTATTGATTAGAAGAGATCTAGGACCCATCAACAAGACAACAATAATCAGCAGACATTAAAATGGCTTCCTCAAAGGTTTTTATAGCTACATTGCTCCCATTTCTATTATGACTATTGATGTCCCATGGTGCATTAAGGTTTGTATTAGTCAGATTTACTGCTTCGGACCATGTTTTGATATCAACCAGTGCCTTGTTAATTACATCAGGAATGACCCACTTTTTATTTTGGAAAATGAAATCATTCCTCATCTTCCAGATTCTCCAACCAATAAATGGAACAAAGGAATTTCCTTCTTCTGATTTCCATTTTTACTCATTAAAGCTTCAATATTATCAGACAAAGAGCACTGGTTTAGTTGGCCACCAGACATATGTAATGTGGGAGCCAATTCCCATATCTGATGCGGCACTGGAATAACATGTGATTCACTGTCTCTGGATGCTCTCCACATTGTTGACACATATTATACCTTCAGCTTCCTTTTCTGCAAGTTGTCTATAACAGGAAGGGCGTTATGAAGACTTCTCCACAAAAAATCTTTAATTTTTGGCGGAATATTTAACTTCTATATGCTCTTAAATAAGGCATGGGATTTCTGATCAGTCACACTCAAAGCAACACTCTATGCTACATGATTAGATGACTTATGTATAGGAGGTGATATCCAGATTTTACCATGTAAATGCCATCTTTGGTGTAGCTCCATGACAAAATCCAAAGCACCTGTTAGTGAAGGTCTGATTAGTTTAATTAATTTTACATCTTCACAGTGGAACTGTTGAGATAGCGTCCTTTCATCCCACTTGTTAGTATTCGGGATAAAAAGATCACTAACATGCATACCACCATTAGCAGATGCTCTAGCAGGCCGAGGAGGCGTACACGAAAGCCAATTATCTTTCCACACATCAATTTGTGTTCCATTACCCACTATCCATCTAACACCTTGAGCTAGAAGTTTGTTACCTTGTAATATGCTTTTCCAGGCATGGCTTGATCGCCATTTGATCTCTGCTTCTAGCAAGGTCTTTTTTGGATAATATTTGGCTTTATACACTCTAGCTAGGAGGGCCTGAGGTTGCTGCATCAATCTCCAACTTTGTTTAGCCAACATAGCTATATTGAAATCTCTTATCCCCAAACCTCCTAGTTGCTTCGTGTCTGTGATCTTCCTCCAAGAAATCCACGGGATTTTATTCTTTTCTTTCGTTGCTGACCACCAAAACTTTCTCATTACACTTGTTATATGTTGGATTAGCTTCTTGGGTAGGAGGAAGCATGGCATACAATATGTAGGTAATGATGTAGTTACAGCCTTAATAAGCACTTCTTTTCCTGCATGAGAAAGCAATTTTGAATACCAGCTTTCCATTTTTTGAGTAATCCTTTGATTTACAAAAGAGAAAGCATTGTTTTTGTTTCTTCCAAAAAACTCAGGCAGCCCTAAGTACTTCCCAAAACCACCAAGTTTTTGAATACCCATCAATTGACTAAGCTGTCTCTTTTGATCCTCACGTATTCCTTTACTAAATGTAATTGAAGATTTTTGAAAATTAACGTTCTAACCTGATATCGTCTTGTATGTCTTGAGAATTTGAAGCAGCGTAGAGCATTCATTTGCATTTGTCTTGCAGAATAGAAGGGAGTCATCTACAAATAGTAAATGAGATATTGCAGGTCCATTTCTACTAGCTTTGAATCCATGAATTTTACCTTTATGACTGTTATGTTGGATTAAAGCTGATAAACCTTATGTGCAAAGCAAATAGAGATATGATGAAATTAGTATATAATTCTACGGATCATAATTACGCGAGTTATCAATATTAAAATCTAAAAATTTTATTATTTTTTTCCGTATCACGCGAGACCTAATCTAGTAGTAATATAAGAAGAAATGACTTTAAATCTTCATTAAACAACCTAATACCATAAACCGTTTGTAAACAAAGAAAAATAAAAAACAGTGGAAACAACATTCTCTTGTTGAAATATGATTCTATGTGCATTTTTACGTGTAAAATCATTATTTAAATTCACATATTCTAGTTATTTAACCATGGTTATTAAAGAAAACCCCCCAAATATAACTAAAACCCCATACAAATATTGCTATTATAAAACGAGTATACCATTTTTATTTACAAATTAACATTGATAAAAGGTCTAACAAGACATTTTAATTTTAAAAATGCCTCTTAAATTAGATGCTCTTATTGGTGGTTTCACTAACTCTTATTGTGGGCCGGGCTGATGTCTTATGATAGTGATAGGACAGATAGGGAATTCATAAAGTCAATAGTCGTGGAGGTAAAGAGAGTGCTGGAAAATATTGGAGGAAGTTCAAATCAGAGAGGACAGCCCGAAGCAATTCAGATACCACAGCCGGAGGTAAATCGCCGGTGTGCTATGTTCAGTGTAAGGCAACTCAAGATAAGCGGTTCGCACAATGCCAGATATTGGACCTTTGAGTCTATATCCGAGTCACCCAAGTAAGAGTTTTCTTACAAGTTCATAGTATAGACAACATCCATTATGCGGTTTTAAATTATGGTGGTGTGCAAGAGCAATAGTACAAAGTACAAACCATATCAAAGAGTAGAAAGAAATAAATTTTAGGTAAATCGTAATTATTTGCAAATCCATATCAAAAAAGTCAAGTAAATCCATATGAACGAATAGACTCTCCTAAATATTTTCTAAGTTTATAATTTAACATGTGACAAATGGTGATACCATTTTCTGATACAAAACCTGATGGTTTTATTATGTCTTAGTGAGGCGGCCATTGAAGTTGCAAAGATGAAAAGATGTTATTATCTAGAAGTGTGCGGAAAGTTTGACACCAAAGAACTGATATACGGGACAAGATATGAGGTGGTCTTTGTGGTGAAAGTAGAGGAAACAATGACAAGATGGAACAATCCGGCAACAGCGCAACTAATGGTCCCCGATAACGGCCTGCAAGAGCGGGAATTTCAATTTGTTGATCTCGTAAAAAATGATTGGATTGATATTCAGGCTGGTGTTTTCGATGCACAGCCGCATAAAGAGAAGATCGCTTTCTATTTGTATCAACACCAGTCTGACATTCGGATGACGGGGCTTCTGGTTAAATGTGCTATTATTCGTCCCATGGAGTAAGCAGGAGCGGATCCAACACCCTTACTGTTTGGCTTCTGTAAAGCCTCCGAAAGTTTTAAATAAAAATAAATAAATAAATAAAAACTTCCACAATAGTTTTGAAATGTTTTGTCTATAGCTACATTAAAAAAAAACTCTCAACCCCCTAGAGGGGATGGAGGCGGCGATTTGTATAGTTTGATATGGATATCGATGGGGTGGGCTTGGTAATCATCGGAATTGCTTGGTTATTGATTGATTCTCTTTGTAGAAAGGTGTGAAATGGCTTTAATTCGTTTTTTTTTCTTCTGGGTTTCGGTGTCGGATTGAAAGGTGGTATGTGGATTCGGATCTCTTCTTCAGGTAATCTCTGGAGTTAAAGGTATTGAACTTATTGTTGAACATGGATTTCAACAGAGTATGTGATGGTCAAAATCAATTAGGGAATTCAGAGAATCTCTTATTGATTTTGATTAAAGCCGAAGCTTCGAAGATTTCAGGAACGAGTTAGGTCGTTCCCACGACGAACTACGTATCATGAAAAAGAATCAAGCTATTTGTAGTTCAAATTACATAAGTAGAGATTAGTTCGGAAGACGAATTAATTAAAAGAGAATATATAAGATCTAAGAAAGTAAAAGCCGGAGAACTCAGAGCTTGTAATCTTTTAGATCTCGTGAGTGAATAATGAATGCTTCTTCTCAATGGGAAGTTTCTCTATTTATAGGTGTTTAGTCGGTGATTTAATTAAGGAAAAATCATTGCTAGCTAACGAAGGCGGAGCAATGATTTAATTAAGGAAATATTTAAGGAAATATTTATATAGCAAATGAGGTTTATGGTAACCATATACTTCGTGTAGTTAAAGATGCATTTATATATTTCGTATAGTTAAAGATGCATTTATTTTGTACATGTAGTTGGCGACATAACCAATGATAGTTCGTACATGTCAACATGGTAACTATATAGTTCGTGTAGTTAAAGATACATTTATATAGTTTGCATGTGTAGTCATGTGATAGGGTATACTTCGTGTAGCTAGCAATGATTTTTTCTTTAATTAAAATTAGTTTAGTCATTAATTAACAACAAGTTTTTTAGTTTCACAAAGAGAGAAGAAAAATCTTTTCTGGCTAATTTTTGTTTTTGCGGGAGTTATTGGTTTGTGTATTTTAATGGATTTGAAAATCCAAATCAAATTTAATGTTAGGAATGACAAGCTATTTCTTTTTGAAAAGTTTTATATCCCATTAGATCCACTCAAAAATCATAAACTATATTTTGGAATCATAATGTTTTAATTAAATTTAATTATTAATATGATTGTTAGCTAATAAAAAAAATTTATTATGGACTACAAAATTTAAACTATTATTATTTATCAAAAATATAAATGTATAAAATTTATAAAAATTAAATTTAAATTAAGTAAAAAATTATCGCTAACATATTTTACAAAAAAAAAAAACTATCGTTACCGTCGTGCAAACGAACATACCTGCGACCAGTCACAATATCTAGCTGCACGGCTATCAAATGAACAACAACCGCCGCGTCTGATCGCAGCGTTTGGCCGCAGCCGCCGGCGGCCGGCAAAAGAACAGACCCTTGTTTTCGTTTTTTTTTTTTTTTTTTTTTTGTTGTGTGCAACTGACCGTTTAGAGGAAAAAATCACAAAATCCTGTCAGAAGGAGCAAAAGAGAGTGTAAGGCAATGGAGGACGGCGAAATAGAGGAAGGAATGGTGACGGCCGATGAATTTCCGAGGCCAGAAGTAACGACGGATACTTCAGCACCGCCGCCGGAGGCGGGGAAATCTCCACTCGAGTTGCTTCGAGAGAGCAAAACCTCCGTGGAAGAAATCGTTGCGAGGATGCTCTCCATCAAAAACCAAGGAAACCATAAATCCGAGATTCGAGAGCTCCTCACACAGATGTTCCTCAACTTCGTTAATCTTCGTCAGGTTAGGTTTCTCTTTTATCCTCCAGATCTCCCCAGCAATGATACTTAGGGTTTTGGTTTCCGTTCCTCTTTTCGCAGGCGAATCGCGCGATTCTGACGGAGGAAGATAAAGTGAAGGCGGAGACGGAACGAGCAAAAGCGCCAGTCGATTTCACGACACTTCAATTGCACAATCTGATGTACGAGAAGAGCCATTACGTCAAAGCTATTAAGGCTTGCAGAGATTTCAAATCCAAGTATCCCGACATCGATCTCGTCCCCGAACAAGATTTCTTTAGAGATGCTCCTGAAGCTATCAAGGATCAATCTCTCTCAACTGATAGTTCCCATGTTTTGATGCCCAAGAGGCTCAGTTTTGAGCTTCATCAGGTAGGTTAATTAAGTTCAATGTTCATCATGTTTTGGTGGAAGTGATTGAATGTTTACCATTTTTGATTCAGCGGAAAGAATTGTGTAAGCATCGAGCGAGATTAGAGCAGCAGAAGAAGGGTTTACTAGAAACCATTGCAGAGCGTAAGAAGTTTCTGTCGAGTCTTCCTCTACACCTCAAGTCTCTGAAGAAAGCATCGCTTCCAGTACAGAACCAGTTAGGTATACAGCACACGAAGAAACTGAAGCAGCATAATCTAGCTGAGCTGCTTCCTCCTCCGCTTTACGTAATATACTCACAGCTCTTGGCACAAAAGGAAGCTTTTGAAGAGAGCATCGATTTGGAGGTAGTTGGGAGCCTTAAGGATGCTCAAGCTTATGCTCGGCAGCAATCGAAAAAGGACTCCGGTAAGTTGTTGTGATAACAGCTTACTGACTTCAGAGAGTGAAATCGAAATGAATCCTGATTTGGTGTTGATTTTTCAGGTATGTCCAATAACACAGAGAGTTCTAGGTTGGAGGATGATGGACCTGATGATGATGATGATGGACAAAGGAGAAGAAAGCGGCCTAAGAAAGTTAATAGCAAAGAAGGTTCTGACAAGGCAGGATTATATCAAGCCCACCCTCTCAAAATTGTCCTTCACGTATATGATGATGAGAATCCCGATACGAAATCCCTCAAGCTTGTCATTCTCAAGTTTGAGTACTTGCTGAAGTTGAATGTTGTATGTGTTGGCGCTGAAGGCTCTCAAGACGGACCTGAGAAAAATATGTTTTGTAACTTATTTCCAGACGACGCTGGACTTGAGCCTCCTCATCAGGTAAACTTCTTTTTTCTTTTTCGTTTTCGTGTTTCAGTTTTCTTACTTGTGACATTTGACGACTTTAATTTCTAAAATTCGTACTCAATTCTCTTGGTATGGCTGGTGTCCCATCCAGTCGACCAAGCATATCCTTGGTGATGGTCAAGCATTTGACGAGAACCGAACTTCAAGGCCTTATAAATGGGTACACCATTTGGCGGGGATTGACATTTTACCAGAAGTGTCACCGATTGTACTTGGTCAAGATACTCATAACATTGACTCAGCTAAAAGTGACGCGTTTGTACCTGATCTTTTATTGTATCGCCAGCAGCATAGGGTGCAAACAGTTCTGCAAAGAATACGCTCGCGGAAAAAAGCGCATCTGGCTCTTGCGTGAGTCCCCATTCTGTATGTTTTCCGTCTTAATCAAAGAACACTATGCAAAGAATTCCACAAGATTTGTAGGCCACCATGATAATCCGAAGTGCCATCAGCATATGCTTGGATCATTTAATAGTTTGGTTTTCTGTATAACTTGGCTGTCAACAATTATACCTCCTTGTAGCATTGTCAACTTGGTGCTAAGAGCTTTTATGGGTAATAATTTCTGCTGATATGTTTATTTCATTGAATACCTTGGAAATTTCTACTGGCTTTGCAGGGAGCAGCTTGATATGCTTATGAAGCACGAGTTGCCTGTCGTGAACTGCGAAGAAGCTCCTTGGGCATTGCATAAGGTTCTCTGTGCTTTGGATTCCTGGTTACATATACGATCTTCAGCTAGTAAGTTGTGCTCTCTGACTCTGAATAGTATGGAACAAGTTCCAGAACCTATGGAAATCGATGTAGATGGAAGATCTATTTCTGGTAAGGAAGATCACGAAAGTATACGGGAAGACGGAGAACTTCCCTCTTTGGTCACAGCTGCTGCTATGATAACCAATTCTAATCATACCCCATCAAAAGTATCTAATCCAGCAAGGTCCAGGCAGTTGGCTTTGATGACAAAGAACCTAGATTCTCCAATTAGCAAAGGAAAGTTACCGAGTTTCAAGAAATACGAGGATGATTTGGATCTTGTTCTGGATGATGATAGTGAAGTAGATGAGCCAGCAGGAACAACCGAGGCACATGTGGAAGCGTTATGCCCAGAGAAAGCTGATAATTCATGGGTGGATTATGGTGCGAGAGAGTTTGCGTTTGTGTTCTCCAGAAAAACAGATGGAAAGTTGTGGAAGTTAGAAGCAACGGTAACTTCTAAAAACACTATCTTCCCTATATCCTTTGCTTTCTCTAGTGTTAAATGGAGTTGTATTGGCAGGTCCAGATTAGCATGGAATATCCTCTTCGGCCTCCTTTGTTTTCTCTGTCTCTCCATGCTTCTACTTCTTCCGGAAATGACAACGGGACAAATGAAAACGACTATTACAATGAACTACGAGCTATGGAAGCAGAGGTAAGTGTTAGCCCAGTAACAATATAGATAATCTTTACTCGATGACACCAACAATAATACCTTCTTAACCTTTTCTTGGTGGTCTCAGGTGAACCTTCATATGCTGAAGATAGTACCTTCATGTCAAGAAAACTATATCCTATCTCATCAAATAAGATGCTTGGCAATGTTGTTCGACTATTACGTGGACGACCCATCTCCAGATTCCAAAAGAGGAACAGCCACAAGTGTGGTTGATGTCGGCTTGTGCAAGCCTGTAGATGGTAAGCTTCTTGTGAGATCATTCAGAGGCAGAGATCACCGGAAAATGATCTCATGGAAGGATAGAGGATGCGCATCGGGTTATCCATGCTAGAGATTACATCATTACTCACTTCTCTATATTATGTTTTCATGGTATTACAAAAATAGCTTTTTAAGTTAAATTGCGTTGCCCGGTTCCTCATTTTATAGTGTCTGCCTAGTAGTTGGTATCATGGAACAGTTTTTTTTTTCCATTGCTTTTGAGGGACATAAAATTATGCTAGGACTAACTTAGGCCTCGGCATTGAAACCAAATGTGATCTTTTGTTGATTGAAGAAGTAAAGCTCTATAAGATCATCAAGATGGAAAGTCTAGAGTGATTCAAACATCTAGACTCGGAATAGCCCTTTACATCTTTTTTTTTTTTGGGTTCAAAACCGTCATGGAACATTACCGTAAGTGGCATATCCCGGCGTCGAGCTTTTATGTAATTTAGTAGGGAGCTTTTTAAAAACCAGACGAGGATTATATGATTATGTACGAAAGACGGATTTGCTACCCATGGTCGTGTGACTGGGTGATGTTGACACAGTTCTGTTAGCCATATATTTTACGGTCTTTTGGAAAGTGATGATGAGTTTAATTGTTATCTTAGGCTCGTTTAGCCTTAATGGCTACATGAATAATCTAATTATTAAAGGAAGTTTAGGAAAATTTCGAACCCTGCAAAAAGTCAAAGAATCCTTTAAGCAGTTGATACAAAAGCAACATTCTAAGTTATTAAATGTTTTTTTTTTTTTAGTATTTGTTTGAATGTGTTACTGCTCTCAATTATTATATTACATTGTGTATGATTATACTCCAAATGCTTTAGTTAATGCATTGTTGAGTGCCGAGATGATTTGGACTTAGCTGAACGCGTTGTTTGGTTAAAAGTTCTCTGATTCGGGAACCGTGTGAAGGAATGAAAGGCCTATATCACTTAGCGTATGTGCTTTAGTTTCCCCAATTTTGTAAACTCTGATATTTTTTAAGGAGATATTTGCATTTGGAGTATATCACTTAGAATTTTATAAGGAGATATTTGTTTTAGTTGTGAACGAAAGGCTTATATCACTTAGTATTTGTTAAGGAGATATTTGCTTTAGTCGTGAAAAGAAAGGCTTATATCACTTAGTATTTGTTTTTTATCACTTTGTTTTGTTTCCTTTGTTTTTTTTTCACTTTTTTGGTAAAAAACGATTTTTACCCCATGTTACTTCCCCGTGTACTGATGCAATATCAAAAATAGTGAATCAAAGATCTTCAATACATGTATTGATTATGAGAATCTCATCCTCCAAATTTCACAAAAACAAAGGATTCTCATTCAATGTCAAAGCCTAAATTGGTGGCAAAAAAACTATTATTTGATTTAGCTAATTATTCTCATTTTTGTTTAAATTTGAATTAATTATTTTAATGTATTTATTGTAAAGAATATTTTGTAAGAGCTATAAAAATTTCATTGTTCTCATTGTAAAAACACCACAAAATTTGATAATAAAAACTTAAAGTTTTCTTTACAAAAGTTCTTTATTTTGTGTCTTGTTCAAATGAGTCTTTAGGTGGATTTCTTTAGATTTATTTGTTCGTTGCTTGTTATTTCTAGTTTTGTGGATTCATTCTAAAATATAAGTGTGGATCATAGTCTAATGTGTGGATTCACATAGCTTGATTCGTGTGCAACCCTTTGTGGTGATCTTCAATCTACCTTCAAGTTTGTCAATTTTGACATCTTGTGATCAATAAAATTTCGTGGTTTCCAGTCTTATGTACCATATACAAACGTATACGCCATACTGTAGCAGGACAAAATTGTAACGAACAGTAAAAAACTACTAAAAATTTCTTAACTTTCAAAAAGTGTAAAAAAACTATTGAAATAAGTGACATCTTATTCAAAGCTTTTTTTTTAAGTGTCACTACAACTCTATCTAAATTAATGTTGAGAGCTTTGCAAAAATATACACTTATTTGAAATGTCTATAGTTTTTTAATACTTTTTGAAAATAATTAAATTAGTAACAGTTTTGTATTGTTAACGTCGCAATATAGGAGGAGAGACAAAATCTTCATTACAACGGAAAAAATGCCAAAAACTTTTGCTAAAAAATGGAAGTGTTAAAAAAGTAAGAAAACTATTATAAAAAGTGACAATATATGCAAATATGTCATTAATTTTTGAAGTATTTGCATGGTTAGTCATTTTTTCAAAACTTTATTAGTTTTTAGCACTTTCCAAATATTCTTTAAGGATCTAACATTTTTCTTTGCAAAATGACGATTTTACCTTTTGTTGATACACGCGTGTACTGTACACGCTTGCTTTCGCGCAGTACTGTGCAGGGGTTTGACTGGAAAGTCAATTGGTGTACAATACACAAAGTGCTACATCCTTAAGCAATTTTTAGAAATTGTTAAAAAACTAAAGAGTTTTGAAAAAGTGACAAAATAGCAAATAATCCCTTAATGTTTTAGGAAAAAAGGTGTTATGCCGAATTAGAGGCGTTTAACATGATACAAGGCCAATCTAGGCGGACTAACTAACGGTTGCCGATCGAGCCAGAAAGCCTCAGTCTATAATTGTTAGGGATAATGTTTTAGAAAGTGTAAGACTATGATTATGACATAATTGTACAGAAAGTCACTTATTTCAACTTTTCTTAGTAAGTTATAATTTTTTTTTTTGTCTTTTAGTGTGTAAATGACGAAAATACCAATCTCTCTGCTACCCATGTACTGTCTATCCATATACTGTCCACATGCGTACACGGCATACTGTACATAGCTAAATTGTCATAGTGAAATAAGTGTTACTTTTTTATATAAGTTAAAAAAATGCTAAATTTTTTTTGAAACTTTAAATAAGTGACTTTATGTGCAAAACCTCTTATGATTATTAAATATGTTTGTGTAATCTCAGTTAAATTGTTTAAGAATTTTATGTGACACTTTCGGTCGATCAATAGGACCGAAGATTGTTTAAGAATTTTATCATTGACACTTTCCGTCGACCAGTAGGACGGAAGATTAAAGGTGTTACAACCAAACTCAATTATTTTAAAATCGAATGTTTTTATACGTTTTTTTTTTCTTGGTTAAAATAGTTTGAACAAATTGCATGAGATAACACTTAATTCAACTTTCCTTACAAATTCAGCATTTATTTTTTTTGTTTATTTAATTTGTCTTTTAGCGTGTAAATGACGAAAATAGTCCTCCTTTGTCTATCTGTGTACCGTCCATAAACGTACACGTCGTACTGTACATAGACTAAATTGTCATAAATAATTTCAAAAGTACTAAATCTATGAAAAGTAATTTAAGTGCTAAAAAACTATACAAAGTCTAGAAAGTGTTAATTTTTGCAAAACACTCAGAGTTTCAAGAGTTTAATAATTGTTTTGCTGAGGTAAACATTAAACATCTTATTTGCATGACTTCCTAAAGTCATAATTATTTCCTTAGTTTGACGAGTTAAAGTTTGTGATATTAATTGAGTCTAAGATCATTGGGATTTTTGGCTGTTTAATCATTTTTTGAAAATTTTATATTTTTTTTAGTATTTTATAAACTTAATTGAGAAACTAACATTTATTGTACTGTACACAAGTTGACTTTTCAGTCGTGCTTTGTACAGTAGTGCGCGAAATCAACGGTGTATAGTATAAAGATCAATAGGAAATAGGGACAAAATCGTCATTTTACACAAAAAAAGACAACCAAAAAAATGTGACAAAATCGTAACTAAAATTTGAAAAAGTGACAGTGAACCAATTATCTCAAGATAATTTTACTTTATGGAATGTTCATCTCTTGATGTAACAGACAAAATAACTCTTGATGTAACAGACAAAATATTTTTGTATCTAAATAATTAGACAAGCAAAATTTCCACAAAAAAATAAAAAAAAAATTCTAAAATCATTTTCCTTGTCTAATTATTTTAAAATGATTTTAGAATTTTTTTTATATTTTTTTGTGGAAATTTTGCTTGTCTAATTATTTAGATACAAAAATATTTTACTCATATTTTGGTTTATATGCTTCGGAAATTAGTTTTAACATTACAGCTACTGCAAATGTGGACAAATGTTTTCCACAATGAATCTAGTGAAGAAAATGCTATCTATACGCAACAATTTTTAAGTCTTATCTAGTTTGATTTACTGAAAATGAGTTATTTTGTCTGTTACAAATAAAATAACAATGAACGATTATATAAAAAATGTGAACGAGTACATTTAGAAAGTGTTACTTCTGAAGATTAGTATGACATTATATTTTTAAAAAATGTTACTTAATATTTGTTTTTATCTCTCCCATAAAAATACAATTTGGTTCCTTCCTTAAACCATATCATTGGGACATTCATCAAATGGGTGAAAAAACAAAATGTCACACTGCCTAATAAATAGCTAATTTTCTAATAAATCTGCATAATCAAAATATTAAGAAAAAGTCTTTTTTATATATATTTTTTATTAAGAATAGATCAACGTATAATCCTCCAACTCTGCTTTCATTTAATTCACTTATGTCTGATTTCGTTCTCCTCAGCTTTCTCTCGGGTCGTCCTTGAACGTTAATCATCCCCTTCACATGTCATTTAAATACAGAAAGTTAGAACAAGGTTTAAAGTATCTAAATTATTATCAATTAAAGTTTAATCATCTGATTAATTTCATCAAAATCATTTATTTGAAAATATGATGATATCAAAATCATAAAATATATTGGTTCATTTATCTCGTGTGGTTTTTTTTAAGGAACATAGATTTCATGCATATTTGTTTTACAAATAGCATGTTATTTAATCAATAACACTAGGCCCTGGCATTCGGGTCTTCGACTCAGTTCTTTCGGGTTTTGGATAATTTGGGTAGAGATGTTTAAGATCTATATAGGAACCAAAAATTTTTCGGTTCGGTTAGTCTCGGGCCGAGTCGATTCTGGTAGTGTAAGTGAGAACAGACATAGAACCGAAATAACTTCGAGTTCGGTTCAGATTGGATCCGAACTACCTGAAATACCCGAAAATTACCCGAACTATCCGAAATAACCAAAAAACTATCCAAACTACCCGAAAACTAAAAAATTGGTAGAAATTTAATGAAATTTGGTTGAATTTTAATGAAATTTGGTCCAATTTGGCAAATTTTGTTTTTTAATTATGACAAATGTAACTAAGGACATTCATATATTTTGGTTATTTCATATATTTTGGTTATTTCGGTCTAAACATAACTAATATTTTTGGGTGTATAATTTTAATTTTGAGTATTTTGGTTACTTCAGATCTAAATATAACTAATATTTTTGGTATGTAATTGTATTTTGGATATTTCGGATACTCATTCGGTTTTCGGTTCGGTTCGGTTTTTGGTTCGGTTTGGTTCTGGTTCAGCTCGGATACCCTAAATGTTTTAAACAAAGAGTTATTCAGGTATTTATGACTATTCGGTTCGGTTCTGTTCTGGGTAATTTACCCAAGCCTAAATAACGCAAACAAAACATGTCCAAAAATGCTAAGCTGACAAAATAGTGCTCAAATTACCGATTCAGTTTGCATTCTCGACATCTCTGCCTGTCGAACATAAAAAAAAAAGTTGTGAGAAAGTACTTGAGAAGCAAATGTCGATGTGTGATGACTAACAACATACTTGGTTACCTTTCTTCTTAGTAGCTCTTGATTCTCTTTCTTTAACTTTTCAAATTCAGCTTCAAGCTCCATAATTTGAGCCTATAAAAGACAAATGAGAAGTTTGGTGTCTAAACACAATCAATCAATCAAATGTGTAGATAAGAAGAAATCAAACAACTTTTACCTGCTTTCGAGCCCGTGATCTTGCTGCTGATTCCCGGTTCTTTATCTTTCTCCTTTGTATTTTATCCACGACTTTCTTCTCCGCGGCAAAGCCATTATTGTTCTTCCTACCACTCACACTATTACTACCACTAATAATGTATGGAAATGGTGAGACTAATAACGAACCAACATTAGTCTTCCGGATTCCGTCTAATAGCGGACATGGCGTAATCGGAGAACATGTGTCTACACTCATGGCTCCACGAGGAATTGTCGCTACGCTTGGGACCAAACTTATGTTATTTTCTTGATGACTTTGATCTCCTATTCCCATGAAACTATCTACTATCCCATGATTGTTAACCTGGCCACTCCTAAACGGGAGTTTTGTTTCATAACCATAATCATGTAGTTTAGACATGATAGGTTGTTGCGGCAGCAACTGATTTTGTTGCTGTTGTTGTCGTGGTTGATATGTTGACATAGACCCATTCAAATTTGGATGAAAATTAGAACCATGATTTCTACTCCTTGGAACAATATTGTTCAACAAATCAGAAACCATTGGTTTTTGCTGAAACTCAACACTCAAATTTGTGTTTCGATTATCGGAAATCGATGATGATGGGTCATGAATGTAGCCACCATTGTTATTATTTCCCGTGGCCCAGCACGGATTAAAAATTCTTCTAGAGTGAGTTCCCCTAAGGTTTGTTGCCTTTGAATTGACGAATGTGATAGTGAACTTTTTACGGTCTGCACAATTACCCACTGTGCACAATGCCTCAATCTAATAGCATGTCATTGCAGCACTTTGGGATCGAATCCACAAGGAAATAAGAACGACGCACTAAGAATACAAGACGCTATATAATCTAAGCGATAATTGGGGTTGAGTTTTTATCGAACAAGTGAAACATACATAAACAGAGAAATAAACAAGTGACAAGACACAATTGACAAACTTAAATGTTAATTAGCAAATTTAAACAAACGAATTCTCGGGTAAGGCAATCGACTCTGGTGATTCTTTAATCTACTCAAGATGCTCAAACATTCGACTAAATATCTCCTTAGGCCTTAGAACACTACTAAAGATTAATCCACGTCCATGGTATTAACCCCTATCTTAGTCATCAATCGTCATAAACTTCCGTTCGCGATTCTATGACTAACAAGCAATAAGCACAAGTCTAATTAACCACAATTCACCCTAGACATCAATTTTCTGTTGGCTAAGTAATGAAAAGCACTCAATAAGTTCGATCAAGAATCTCCTAAGAACACCGGGTGACGGGATTCCCTAGGTTCTAGATCAACTTTGTCAAGGCTAATCTAGCATTAAGAACACTTAATGAGAAAGGATTTCAAGTAATCTAGCTCTTAAACATCATGAACAAACCTAGAATCACCCTAATCTACCTTACCCAAGAATCCTAATAGAACTACTCATACATGACTAAATCGCAAAATTAAACCGTACAAATGAAAGCCATGAACAAAATAATAAGAAAAGTGAAAGAAAATTCAAGAAAACTTCTCTAGATCTTCAAAGGATTGCAAATCTTCAAGAGAAGAACAACGTCTCTAGAGTTTTTATTAAAAGTGATAAAAAAAATACATAGATCTGGTCCAAAGACCAATAATTATAGAGTTTTGGGCGTCCAAAGTCACCAAGATTAGGTGAAGTAGCTACAAAGACGTTTTTACACTGTTTCATGAGACTAGTTTTTGGTTTAATACGTCTTCACTATATCCGCATAACTCTCGAACCACTGCTCAGAATGACTTGAAATCACTTCCATTGGAAAGCTAACTAAATTATCTACAACTTTCATGAAGATCACCGAAGCTAATTCCCAATGGAAACCTTTATTCTGAGTCGATCTTTAGAGAACTTCGGGTGGTTTCGGCCCAGAAAATGGTCAAAGTAGGGGATCGATCGATCCAGAACTTGGAAGTGTGCGTTATTTGGGATCGATCGATCTGGTCCTGTTTCTCCTCCTTCTTCTTTTGCTCGCCAGACTAGACATGTGCTCAGTGAAATGAGGATAACTTCCACAATAAGGCTCCGAACTTGATGAAACAACTTCCGTTGGAAAGATGACTCAATTCCCTACAATTCACATCAAGTGTTCCAAGGCTGAATCGGAGCGCAAGGTCTTCGTATGATCCGATCTTTCAGGTACTTTGGACTGGCTCTGCTTTGGTATTTCACTTGTTTTGCACCAAAAAGCGTATCCTCCATTTTCTTCAAGTTTCATGCACTCCCATTTGTTCCAAATCACTCATAAGCACCCTAATTAACACAAAATAACAAAAAGAAGACACAAAACAACCTAGGACATCTAAAATGCAATGAGATTCAATTTGGACCTAAATGCAATGTAAATTCAATAAAAACAAGATGGTAAAATACACGGTTATCAAAATGTTTGTGCTTCCTCCATCTTTGTTGGTGTGTTCTTCTTCCTCTGTGATATATTTCCAAACTTCATCAATAGTTTTTTGGCTAAGTATTCGAGGCAGAGTTATTGAGCCTTGCCTCTGCAAGCCATCGTTCAAGCCATTAGTTGACACCATGCCTTGTGGTTCTTCAGCACTACATATATTATTAAGGAACTCTTCCATGTACATTGACCCACAATCTTGTCCTAAGTTGTTCTGAATCTGGTCTAGTGTCCATGAGTATATTGATCCTTGTCGGCTCAAAGGAGTACTAACCGGTATGTTCATCATTCCCAGTGGATCAGTCCCCAAGCTTATAAAATTCCAATTACTATCCATTTCGGTAGAATCCAACTACAATAATATCACAAACCACAATTCTGAGTGTTTAGTGATAAATACAATTTTAAAAGAAGATACTTTAATCAAAAAAATGTCTACGCTCATAGAAATTTTAATTTTAACCTTGAGATCTAAAAGCTTTTTCTTTTTGTGGTCAAAATCCTGCAATTCCGGGTACTAACTACATAGTATTAGATCATACAAAACTCTAATTTGAAAAACAAGAGACTGCAACCCCCATTTTTAAAAACAGAGGAAGACCCAAATTTATGCAACAAACAATAAAAAGATTCTTTGTTTTTTTTTTCCAAAAGATTCATTGAACCAAAATGTAATATGCAGGTATGACAAATCTAAGCTAATTAAGCAATACAAATGAAGTAAGAAAATCTAGACATAATTGAATAAATAAATAAATAAAACAATACAAGGAACAAATAATTTATTTTTCCTGTCTCACATATTTTTTCTCTTTAGTAATTGTAAAAGTTATATTTGTAAATATAAGAAAAATCTAGATGAGTTGAAAAATTTGTAATTAATTTATAATTTATAGTTTTGAAATAATATTTATATACATATTTAAAAATAGTTTATTTAAATCAACTTTTAAGAATTAAAGAGGACTAAAATTAGAAATAGAAAAATCTTAAAATAGTCCAATGAATTTAATTCGAACAAAATATATAAATGGTGTTGCGGGTAAATAATTTCTCATGAAAAAGGCGAATCATGTAATGACACGTGTAATAGATTAGTAATCGGCCACTAGACCTAAAGGCGAGCCACTAAGAGGGGGCGCGGCTACGAGACTAAGTGGTCGAACCATATGACAGGTTATGACATGTTATATGCGGACACCTTTTTCCAAAATCGTTGGTTAAAAACGAGCCAGCATGAAGTAAAGGGATGAATGGTATGGACCAGAATAAAGAATCACCTTTTCCTACACCCGCCAACTCGTGCCATGTGATATGGAGAGTGCGGAAGTAGAGAGATGAGTGATTCAAATATAAAGAGTCATATTTTCCCGAGCCCGCCAACTCGTGCCATGTAACCTGGAGAGTGTGTTAGTAGGGAGATGAATGAATCAGCAAGGACATGTCGGCACTTCAACGTAAACAATAAACTGGCAGCACTGCCCGAGAAGGTAAATATAAAAAACTGGGTAGCAATACCTGAGAAGGTAAACAATAATAACCCGGAACTCCTTATACGAGTGCCAGGAAAGGTAAAGGATAAGAATTCAATATACTTCAATTTCGCTCCATAAATGTCATTTGAACTAAGTTGACTCTTGTGATAAGGTCACGACAAACCATGTTTAACCGATTCTCATGTGAAACAGACGAAAATGACATGTCACTGTTTATAGGGAAAATAAAAGCATGGGCGCTCTGGCTAACCGACAGCGCCAAAAACGCCGGGGTACGAATAACGAATGCACCATTTCAGTACCTCTGAAGTTTTTGTCGAGAAGACACGAGACCCGACCCAACCGTGGAAATTAACCCGATATACAAACCCGAGTCAGGTATTCTTTATAAATAAAATCCTCTCTCTCTTGGAAATGAGATCCGATTTTTTTTTTCTCTCCAAACGCACTTAGCGAAAACTCTCATCAGAGATGAACTTCTTCATTCAACATTGAACTTTCGATTCATCCTGATCTAGTCATTCAAACACCTAAAAATTCCACTAAAAAGCTTAAACCTTCGCGAATCCATCATTTCAAAGGACCAAAGCTATCTTTCTCTGTTTTCCGATCTTCTTTCTTGTTCACAACACATTTTTGTAGTCTTTCTTCGTTGTTACTGACTTGAGCGTCGAAGAGCCAACATAAAACATCCTACCATCGAGTTTTCCGAGCTTTGACGTTCGTTGACTATTTTGTAGGAGACTTCCCCCTAGGAGGATGAAAAATACCTCAAACAATTTGGCGCTAGAATGAGGGGGGGGCATACTATCTAAAAAAACTCAAACGCAAAAGAAGCTTATGGAAGCAAACAAGATCCCAATCTTGGCAAAAGAAGAAACAGTGGATGTCGTTGTATGGCCAAAAGAACTAGACAAGAAACTCAAGGTGGGGGCATAGTTAACCCTGAAGCGCGCAAAGAGATGGTTAAATTCCTGCCAGAACACGCGGAATGTTTTGCTTGGTCACACGAAGACATGCCTGGAGTAGATCTAGCTGTCATCAACCACTACCTAACTTCGTCTTGATCGAGTAGAAAATGATCAAGTCATAAGAGAAGAAGTCAAGAAATTGATTGATGCGGGAATAGTAAGAGAGGTCTGATACCCATAATGGCTAGCCAACGTAGTGGTGATCCAAAAGAAGAACATAAAATGGCGGATCTGCATCGATTTCTCTGATCTCAACAAAGCGTATCCCAAGGACCCGTTTCACTTGCTTCATATCAACAAGTTGTGGACGCAACCGCGGGACACGAGCTGTTGAGCTTCATGGACGCTTTTTTCTGGGTACAACCAGATCCACATGCATCCCACCGATCAAAAAAAGATAGCCTTCATCACACCACTCAGAATCTACTGCTACACGATGATGCCATTTGGGCTCAAAAATGCGGGAGCAACCTACCAAAGATGTGTCAACAAGATGTTCGAAGATCAAATCAGGGATACCATGGAGGTGTATGTCGATGACATGTTGGTCAAGTCACTCAAGGCCTGAGATCATGTCTCACATTTAAGGAGATGTATTTGAACCCTAAGGAAGTACAAGATGAAACTGAATCCGTCCAAGTGTTCCTTCAGGGTAGCGTCAGAAAGATTCTTGGGGTATTTTAACCATAAAAGGAATCAAAATGAACCCGTAGCAGATCAAGGCTATTCAAATTCTCAAGAGTGATTTAAATTCTCAAGAGTGATTTTACAATAACAAGAACAAAGAAATCGCCGAAAGGCTAGAAGAAACTAAGTGTTTTAGTGCAGAGCTAATAGTGTGTGTCGAGAGAGTTGGATTCTGGTCCCCTTTGATCCTTGCCCTTGTCCTTGTTTTATACTCCGAGATTACTCCGCTTGATTTGCCATGAATGGTCTTTAATTCCGAGGCTCCAGTCGTTACGTTCAGGCGCCTTAATTCACTAGTTTGAAAGATTATTTGGTATCGTCGGGGTTGACTAATGGTTCTGCATTTAATCCTCTTTGACCGTAGACTTTCACTCAGTTGGGCCTTTCAGCCCGTCTCATCACCTTATAAATGCCTTTGACCTCGTTTGGCTTTTTTGATTTTATCGGGCCTTTTACCGTTTGTTCTATTGGGTCCAAATTTACTGGGCCGAGATTTTCACCTCCACAGTTAGCCCCCAAATTCTTTGAATGCGGCGACTAGATTTTGTTTAAGGAATGTCACTTCGCCTTCATCTTTTCAAACAAAAAATCTTACTTTGTTGAATTTGTCATCTTCTCCACTTTGTCTTTGATCTTTGATTCATTGATGGCTTCTCAAGATTCATTAGCTCCTCCTTTCAAAACTTGGTCCAAAACTACCGTTAGTTCGGAATCAGGTGACCTCGCTTTAGTATTCTTGATGAGGTAGAAATCAGGATTCTACATGAGGGGGAGACTCCAAAGATTACTCCTTCAGGTTTTTCATGTGTTTACGAAACTTATTTTGTTTCTTGTGGTCTTCGTTTTCCCCTTCCGACATCTTGGTTTGATATCTTGTGGTTTGAGGGATTTGCTTGTCTCAAATGACACCAAACTCACTGCGGCATATTCTCGGTCTTCTGGCGTTGTCTCGAGACTGTGGTAACACCTTCTACATTCATTATTTTTACCGTCTAGGTTCCTGGAATAAGAACAAGCCAAGCCACTCCGGAAACACTTTTCTTCATCAACGCCCTCAATCGTCGAATCATTGACGACCTTCCCGTCAAAGGATTCTAGTTGGATTTCTTCCTTTTTTATTTTTTAGGATTAGCCCCTACTGTGGTTGCTTCCATCGTGTCGCCTTCGTCGCAATGGCTTCGTGATAAATGAATTTCTTTTGTTTGACGCTTATTCCCTCGCCGAACAGCTTTCAATTTTGATTCTGTTTTTTCACAGTCGAGAACAAGTGATTGGATTTGACTGCTCGTTTCCAGAGCCTTCTTGATTTCCTTTTTGCGAGAGAGTGTCGAAGGGGGCCGAAGATTTTATCTCTAATAGAGCCTTCTTGGTAAGTTTTTTTCTTTTTCTAATGCTTTCTTGCCTTAGCCTGACTGAGCTCTTTCTCTTTGTGTGTAGATACTCCTCTCGAGGAGCAGCGCCCTTATAAGAAACCTCATTCTTATCGGAAAGGTCAGTATTTGAATCTCAGCGTGGAAATAGTGTTTTTGTACCCTCTCCTTAGGATTACTGATTCATGGTTGATCGTAGGGACAAAGCGCGGCTCCTCTTCCTCTGACACTCAGAAGAGGAAAATCTCTTATGCGACCCTTTCGAGGTCGCAAGTTGAATGCGGCTCCACTCCGACTCGTACTTCAACACGTTTAGCGAGGAGAAAAATTGATACTGCTTCCTCTCCTCAGCTAGCTTCCACTGATATAGGGTCGCAACCATCTAGTGATCATGTTGGTACTTTGGATTCCACTCCTCCTGGTCGCGAAGACGACTTGCCAAATAAGGAGTTCCGGGGTGACAAATCTTTGGTTTCTCCAGCATGTGAGTTTCGCTTCTTCTTCCATCATAGAAGGTTTTGATATTCCGACTCCTTATTGGGATATAAATGTTTTTTCAGAGGATGTGGACAAAGAGGTGATCACCTCGACACCTATTTTCAAAGAGGCTTCACCAAGGGATGTTGGTAAAAGTATCGTAATTTTTTCTCAGTGGAACGAGAGTATCTCACTAGCCGCCTCTTTATCTTCTCTCGATCCTATCGGGATTCCGGCTCTAGTTGATGCATCTTTCCCACTTATTTCTATAGATGAGTGGGAAGGTTATTGTTCCAACCATCCCATAGATCGAGAGTCCGCATCTTTTGTGATGAGCCAATTTGGCGCCACAAAATCCGAGTCTCCAGACTTGATGAACTTTTCTGATGAAGGACTTGAACGGTATTTCTCCACCGCAAAATGTCTTCACGAGGTTAGTTTTCTTGTTTGGCCTTCAATGCTTTCACGTTGGTTCAACTTCTCACTTGGTTTTTTTCGTAGGTTTGTTTGAGTGCCTCGGCACTTCTTTGTGAATCCGGGACCGGGCTTGACAGTTGGAATGAGGATTTCATCTTGCGTGTTGAGCACGATGAGATCGCCAAGCGGCTCGGTGATGAGAGGGAGACCGCTGAGAAGAGGGTTGAAATTGCTGAGTATGAATCCTGAAAGTTCCAAGATTCTCTTTTAGCTGCTTCAGCAAGGATCGATTTCTGTTCCGGGAAGGCGGACGACAATGGGGAGACTGGCGATTATTGGATCACAAACCCGCTTTGGAAGGATCCATGACGATCAGAGTGCGAAAATCTAAGCTAAAAAGAAGGCTTGGAAGGAGAAGAGAGTTAGAAAGAAGGAGACTTACAGGGAGGCTAAAGCGCGAGGGATGAGAGAATAACCAACAAGAAAACGGAAACCCTAAGGAGCCGTTGAAAGGGAAGCTTATATATGCGAGAGGAGGAACTAAATGGGAAATGGGCCCAAAAGCAACAAAACTATGGTCAACCAGAAAACCCCACTACGGGAGAGCGCATGCCCAACATACGCATTTGGGGAAATCCGCTACGAATAAGCAAAGGTATGCGTGTTTCAACGAGGTCCCTTCCCCTATAGGATAGGAGTACTATCCTTTACCCAACGGTGTACACCCTGGCAATGTGGAAGGGAGGTGCCTAACAGAACTCAGCAAACGAATGCTTTGCGTTACCCAACGGTGCTCCTCCTATTGCCGGGAAAAGTTGAGCAAGACATTTCTCCATGGAATCTAAGGACGTACATCGCGCGTATTGACTGACTTCCCTAGCCGGGATCAAGGAACAACTTTCTTTTCCGTTAAAGCGCCATTGAGGGAGGGCATCTCTTCGGGGAGAGGTACGCTTCTGGCGCCACGGGCAAGAGATGAATTCTCTCTATGGCTAACAAACTTAGTTTCTAGCTACAGAACTACAAGTTTTACCTGGTGATACGTTACTTAGCAACATGGTAGAAGATTCGAGCTTCTCTTTATGGGGATGGAATGCTCCCCGTTATCCAATGGTGCGCCCTATGTCTTCGTAAAGAGAAGTCGCTTTCTCTTGTAAAGTAAGGAACACTCCCTGTGCGTAATGACTTTATCCCCTAGCTGGGTTTTGGGAACGATTTTCTTATCCGTTAAAGCGCCATTAAGGGAGGGCATTCCTTCGTGAAAAGGTACGCTCCTGGCGCCATGGACAAGAAGTGAATTCGTTATGGGGCTAGCGGGGTTAGTTTATAGTTGCAGAACTACAAGTTTTACGCGACGGTGTGCCCCATGCTTTACAAGAAAAAGCGTCATGGAACCTAGGTCGCAGATCCCACAGACTCAGGCTCCAGCCTTCCGAGTTTTTGACCCTAGGTCCCATGAACTCATGCTTTCCAGACCCACAGTCCTAAGTCCCTCGGACTCAGGCTCCGACCTTCACGACATGCTGCCTCCGGGCACTTGTCCTAGCTTCGGGAGTCCATAAATTATATCTATATGAGCTGTCTTCTTTTGGAAGGTAAATATTTATCTATCTCCAATAAGTATAACTTCCACTCCACGAGCTCGCTCACAGCAAACTCGCGCAGGGGGGGGGGCAAATAATTTCCCATGGAGAAGGCGAATCACGTACTGACACGTGTAATAAATTAGTAATCGGCCACTAGACCTAAAGGCAAGCCACTAAAAGGGGGCGCGGCTACGTGGCTAAGTGGTCGAACCATAGGACATGTTAGGAAAGGTTATATGTGGCCACCTTTTCCCAAAACATTGGTTTGAAGCGAGCCAGTGGGAAGTAAGGGGATGAGTGGCCCAGATCATAATAAAGAGTCACCTTTTCCTAAACCCACCAACTCGTACCATGTGATGTGGAGAGTGCAGAAGTAGGAAGATGAGTGATTCAGATATAAAAGTCATATTTTCCTGATCCCGCCAACTCGTTTCATGTAACTTGGAGAGTGCAGTAGTAAGGAGATGAATGACTCAGGAGGCACAAGTCGTCGCTTCAACGATCAACATAAACCGAGCAGCAATGCCCGGGAAGGTAAATATAAACAACCGGGTAGCAATACCCAGGAAGGTAAGCAGTAATAACCTGAAACTCCTTATACGAGTGATGGGAAAGGTAAAGGATAAGAATTCAATTTGCGCGAGATTATATACTTCAATTTCTCTCCATAAATGTCATTTGAACTAAGTTGACTTTTTTGATAAGGTCGTGACAAACCATGTCTAACTGATTCTCATGTGAAACAGGAGAAAGCGACATGTCACTGTGCATAGGGAAGATAAAAGCATGGGCGCTCTGGCTAACCGGCAGCGCCAGAATCGCCGGGGTACGAATAACGCCTGCACCATTTCAACACCTATGAAGTTTTTGTCGAGAAGCAGAGCATAAGCGACAAGGAAGACTGACGAAAAGCACTCGAGTATCAAAGTACTTAACCGGACGAGAAGATCCGAGACCCGACCCAACCATGAAAGTAAACCCGGTATGCAAACCCAGGTTAGGTATTCTCTATAAATAAAATCCTCTCTCTCTTGCAGAAGGGATCCGGAATTTCTCTCTCCAAGCGCACTTAACAAAAACTCTCATCAGAGAAGAACTTCTTTATTCAACACTGAAGTTTCTATTAATCCCGATTCAGTCATCAAAACCCATGTAGAAAAAAGTTCTCAAAGCTAGCTTATCATATTTTCTCTTTCTCATTCTTCTATTTATCAAAACCAACTCATCCTTCACTAGAACTATCAGGAATGATATTACGACCAATAGAGTCCTCATCAATAAAGTTAGCTACTGATTCTTCAACTTCATAATCATGTCTATCCATTATATCCTCATCTTCTTCAGAGTTGTTACCTTTCTTACTTTTCGGGTTCGCATTCGTATTTTTGTTTTCATCAAGCTCCATTTCATCTCCATTCTCTATTCCGTTCACGTTTTCATCACACTCCATTTCAATTCCATTCTCTGTTCCATTAATGTTCTCATCACGGTCACTTTGATATGTCGTATCTCTGTCATTGAACAGATCTTCATTGTTCATGTCATTGAAATAACAAAACTAACATCAATTGGGTACTGTCTCATAAACCCGACAATTTTCACTACTTTGGAATAAAAGAACATAAGAAATCAACAATCAAACCTGAGAAACTTAGCCATATTATCAATATCCATCTCGAACATATTATCAATATCCATCTCGAACAGATTGTCAATATCCATCTCGAAGAAGAACTCGAAACACAACTTGCTACGGTTGAATTTCGTAAAACACGTCGTCAATCCTCCTCTTCTCTTTCGAGGTCAAAACAGTATCTGCTCCTCTCCTCTTTCAATATCAGAACACGTCGTCGATCCTCCTCTTCTCTTTCAATGTCGAAACAATATATGCTCTTCCTCTCCTCTTTCACTATCAAAACACGCCACCCTCTTTCTCTCTCTCTCACTCTTGAAATTGTCCTCCTCTATTTCCAAAAATTGATTCTAAACAATCGACATATCCTAAAACAGCTTTCAGGTTATTTTAGTTTAAATCTGGGTTGGATTATGTTTAATGTTGGGTCGGATCCGTGTTGGCAGGTAATCACTTCCCAAATCACAATCAAAGATAATTAAACACTATTTGTCATCTTTGGTGAGTACATGGGGTTTAGCGATGAGCCTAATAATATATGGGGAATGAGTATAGACAATTAGTATAAGGAGGGGATTAAAAAGTCATCCCTATTTAGAGCAAGTCCAACCGGACAGGATAACACCAAATATGGTGCTAATCGTCCTCCAACCGAACGGCAAACACAACAACAAATTTTTTTTTTTTAGTGTTTTATGAACAATGTCGCACCAAATATGGTGTGACACTGTTAATAAAACACTAAAACTAAAATATTATTTTTTATTAAATATTACACCATATTTGGACTTAAATATTATTAAATAATATGATTAGATTGTTGTTTATAAGTTGATTAAATTTGTAACTTAAAAATAAATATACCATAAATATTTTTGTATTATTGCAAATTTTAATAATATGAAATTTTAATTGTAATTAGTGTGAAATTTTAATTTGCACAACATATCTAAATTAATACGCAAATTGATTAAGATTTCAATTAAACACTCGAAACATAAAATTAAAAAATTAAAACCAAACAAACATAAAAAGTAAATGCAACAAGATAATTTTTAAGGACATAATATAAATTTAAACAATAATCTAATACCCGGAAAAACCATTTCCGCTAAGATAATTATAGTATTAGGTAAAATTTGGTTCGTCACTTGGTGATCTTTGGTCTTCACCTTGAGATTGTAGTCCTTGAACTTGTTTTCCTTGAGCTTGATTTCCTTGATAATGAGATGCTCGATATCGAGATCCACGATATTGGCTTTGAGAACCTTCTCCATGTTCTCCATATTGGTTTGTTGGTGCTCTTCTTCTCAAAATTATCGCTCTTTCATTTTCAATATATGCACGACACTCTGGATCAGTTATAGAACTCAAATCCGCGAATAATATTTTATGCTCTTGTTTCATTCTTTGTACCTCGACCTTTTGTCCTTGAATTTCATTACTTTCAGAAGTACCTTTAGCAATAGCTTTGATAAGCTTATCATTTTGAACCATCATTTGTTTAAATGGTTCCTCAGATTGTTGTTTTCTCTTTGCTTTTTTCATACTCATAGGTCTCTGAGATAAATTAAAAGTGGCTTCTTCACTACTTGTATTTAGATCGAATAAATTCATACCAGGGGATGGCGATGACTCATCTTTGAATGATGGAGATGACATAACATTACGACATTCTTCTTGGAATGCATCGGCTCTAATAGCGTGGTTATTTGAAAAAATTTCAATAGCTTTAAGGATAGGTCATACATGATCAAATTTGAATCCTTTCTTGTATTTGACATATTGTGTTAATAACATCTTCGCCTGGTTTAATTGATAGGAGTAAAAATGTAAATAAGNGAAGCACCGCTAGGATTCTTATTTTTAATCTGGTTAACGCATCCCCTCAGCTTGGAGACTGCAGAAAGAATTGTTGTCATTCGAGTTTGTAAAGATCTTTTGGTCTTGGTTGACTATGAAAAATCTGAGATTTTTCATATTCAATTTGAACTCTTGTCCAAAACTGATCTCCTGATTGGTTTATCCCTATGATTGGATTTTGAGAAACATCAAGATACACATGACATAAGTGTGTATCTTCTTCAATAGAATATGACCCACGACGAATTGAAGTCATTTTAGAAGAAATATTAGTGATAAAGAAATAAATTGAAGATGTGTGATCATCCAAAGAGTGGTATACATTATATAGAGAAGTGAAGGCAAAAGCAACGGTTAGATATTGGTCAAATAAATTCAACGGCTAAGATTGATTCGAATTTTTCTAAGAAGATGATAATTGATATATGACATGAAGTGACTACTCAATGCAACAATTAGATCTTGGTCAAAGAAATTCAACGGCTTAGATTTATTCGTATTTTTCTAAGATTGTGATAATTGATATATGACATGAAGTGACTACTCAATGCAACGGTTAGATCTTGGTCAAAGAAATTCAACGGCTTAGATTGATTCGTATTTTTCTAAGATTGTGATAATTGATATATGACATGAAGTGACTACTCAATGCAACGGTTAGATCTTGGTCAAAGAGATTCAATGGTTTAGATTGATTCATATTTTTCTAAGATTGTGATAATTGATATATGACATGAAGTGACTACTCAATGCAACGGTTAGATCTTGGTCAAAGAGTTTCAACGGTTTAGATCGATTTGCTTAAACTATAAAATGGGTATCATGTTTGGCAAATAAGATGAATATCGCCATCATCTTATATTTCTTCTTATACGAGATGAATTTCAACTACAGTAGTTCATCTCATACACCATCTTCTTCTTCTTCTTCTTCATCCCCAGATAATGATTATTACGATGATATAGAAAAGCAAGTAGTAGCTCAAATTACCGCAAACAACAATTTTCTCATCACTCAAAACCTATTTAACTCAGAGGGTTCCCATGGTGGATCTACTCCGGGTCATATAGTAATCAACCGTGACCGGGAAAATGCTTCTCGCAATCTCTTCAATGATTATTTTGCTGATAATCCTTTGTTTCCTGAGACGATGTTCTGACAAAGATTCTGGATGAGCCGTCCTTTGTTTCTGCGTATTTATGATGCCATACAAAGACATGACAATTACTTTGTCCAACGAAGAGATGGTGTCGGTAACTTGGGTTGTCTGGTTTGCAAAAAATAACAGATGTATTTCGAATGTTGGCGTACGGTTTATCGGCGGATTCTACTGATGAGTATATCAAAATAGGGGAGTCTACAGCTATAGAAAGTTTGAAACGATTTTTTCGTGATGTTGTCGAGGTGTTTGCCAGCCGCTATCTTCGATCACCTGACGCTAACGATGTTGCACGGCTACTCCACATTGGTGAACGTCGAGGATTTCCAGGTATGTTGGGTAGTTTAGATTGTATGCATTGGAAATGGAAAAACTGCCCAACAGCTTGGGGAGGACAATATGCTAGTCGTAGTGGATCGCCTACTATTATTCTAGAGGCCGTAGCCGATTATGATCTTTGGATTTGACATGCATATTTTGGTCTACTAGGGTCTAACAATGACATAAATGTGCTAGAGGCGTCTCATCTTTTTGCTAATCTAGTTGAAGGAACTGCTCCACTCGCTAATTATGTTATTAATGGGTAAAATTATAATATGAGTTATTATCTAGTTGATGGTATATATCCAAAATGGTCAACTCTTGTTCAAACAATTCACGATCCACGTGGTCCCAAAAAGAAATTATTTGCAAAGAAGCAAGAAGCATGTAGAAAAGACGTGGAACGTGCATTTGGAGTATTGCAGTCATGATTTGCAATTATGACTGGACCATCACGCTTTTATTGTAAGAAAGTATTACATGATATAATGACAACTTGTATCATAATGCATAATATGATCATAGATGATGAACGTGATATTGATGCAACAATTGAAGAACGAACCGAAGTCCCAGCCGCAGAAGTTGAGTTAGCGGGTGACGATGATGCTCGATTTCAAGAATTATTGGCTTGACACATGCAAATCAAGGACCGGAAAGCTCATATTGAACTTCAAAATGCATTAATTAAACACTTATGGTCTGAATATACTAATTATGAGAATTAGTACGATGTAATTTATTTTTCACTATTTTTAATTTATCGATTGTAATCGTATATTTAACTTATAATTAATCAGTTATAAGAATAATTAGTATTTATCAAAACTATTAAAAAATAAAGAGAATCTTAATTTAATAGTATAATAATAAAAAATATTCTTTTTAGTGTGAGATTTGGTGTTGTGGTTGGAGATGAAAAATAAAGTGAAATACCAAAACACTAAATTTGGTGTTATTTCAACACTAAATTTGGTGTTAGCCTTGAAGATGCCCTTAGTTCTTATTCCAAATAATAAATCAGTGTTAAAAAAAAAAAAAAAAAAGTAGTGGAAGCCCCTTAGTCCAACTAAAGTATTCATTAATGTTTTTACACCCAGAGGTCCGGATTTCGATTCCCATATGACGTAATTTCTGCAGCATATTGATGGATACAAGTTTATAAGAAAATCTTCAACAAGATGTAAGTGGAGCCGTTCATCGTGATCGCATATCGTTGTGGAACGGATAGCATTATTCGTTGTATAATTGTCTTTCAAAATTTGTTGAGTGTTAAAAAAAAAATGGATCCCTTATAAACAATCTTATAAAATGCCGTCCAAAAAGGGCAATCTCTAAACGCTATTATGCTATAATGAGATTTCTAGAATGAGTTAATCCCATTGGATAGACATGATGAAAAAGAGAGATTGATTGACTTCCAAAAATCATGAGGCGAGCCTGGCCCCACAAGAAACTATTAAAAATTAAAAAAGAAGCGAATAATAAATAAAGACGGTGTGTAGATATTTTTCCACTCGAAGAAAATATCTTTGATATTTTATTTTCGAAAAATATCTAAATCTTGTTTCCGCCAAATTGACCGGTGCTGACGTGTCACCCTTACCACGTGTAAAAGCGTCTACAACTGTATCGTTCCTTTCTATTTCCATCTTCACCTTCTCTCTCTCCTTCCTTCAGATATTTTCTCTCTCTTTCTCTCTCTTCTTCCTCTTTCTCCACAAGATAGCCAATGGTTGGTGATTACAGAGGGAGCTATAGCCGGAGCTCCGACTCCGATTCCGACGATGCTTCTTCTGTGGAGGAAGAGACGACCTCTTCCATGGTATATTTCTGATTTTTGTTTTTTTTTTCTTTCTTATTGCATGTCTGTTTCTTCACCGGAAACGCCGTCGTTTTCACTTTTCAGATCTGTATTTGCTGAAGTTTGCGCCGGTTTTAATGGTGGTTTTTGAGTGAAATATTGTGGAGAAATTAATCGAACAAATGTCTCTTATGTTGAACAAATATGGTTAGATTATCATATCCATTAGTGTGTAATTTTCGATTGCAGTCTTACTTATGAAACGAAGTAGTTACCTTAGTTTCCTACGAATAATTTGGAAAAAAATGATGAAATGATTGCAAAATGTGTTTTCATCGAGATTAAATTGGTTTTTAATTGCTAGTTTGATTGAAATGTTTGTATAATTTGATTTCCTTTTTGAAACATTGTTGCAGTATTCTGCGGGAAAAGAGTATATGGCTATAGAATGGACTGATGAGAAGCATAGTTTGTATCTTAAATCAATGGAAGCTTCATTCGTACATCAGCTGTATAATTCTCTCGGCGCGCTCGGTTCGAATTCGAACAAGGAGACTGTACCGGATGGTCTAGAACCATCGAGAAGGTTCGGTAGTAGCGGTAGGAAACCTTCTGAAGAACAGGTATGAGACGTTTTAACTCTGTTATTCCATAGCTAATGTTCTGATATCTTGGTGGCTTGTTTATAAGATTCCGAATTTAGTCTTCTCTATATTTTGTTTGCTACTAGTTCAAGGTTCTTCGTGATGGTTTATGGCAGAAGATGAATGTAAAACAACCCGAATATCGTCTCAATGGAAGGCACGGTGATTCTCACGAGTTTCTTAGGAGTCCGTGGATCAAGCACTATAAACCTTTACCCAAGTCCCAAAGTCCGGTAACGGATGAAGGTAGTTCCGAGCTCGAGAACCAAGCGGTCAGCTCAAATGGGAAGAAGGGAATAGTCATGTGCAGCTCTGGTTCAGCGTCGAGTCTCAAGCAGATATTACGGGAAGGCTGCTCGCATTCGCGTAACCGGGATCAGATCAGCATCGGAGAAGGTATGTTTAATTCCTCTCTTCCAATATGTTTTTTTTTGTTTTAAATTTTGTAAAACTGAACTGTTTCGTATTTGTCTGATGTTTTAAAGCAGAGGTATCTGACCAGAACTTTGTCAATGAAGTAACAAAAGGCGAAAACGGTAGCTCGAAGAAGATGAAGACAGTGATGAGCGGATCGTCGAGTACTGATCAGGTAACTTCTCCCACCAAGTTAGTTTGATCATTTCACCGAATATGACGAGTTTATTGATCCTAAGTATCGTCTTTTTACTTGGCATATAGGTCGTTCCACTCCGTAAAACTTCTGCAAACATGACATAAATTGAAGTCTGTTACTGGAGAGGTCTTTGAAAGCTGGTTTGAGAGGAGAATTTTGTATTGTATATTGGGTAACTATAAAAATCCAACTTACTTTGGTTTAGTTACATGTGTCTTCATCATATATCCCTAACTATAAATATATATATGCTCATGTGAGTGGATTCATATGTAATGTGAACCTTAAATTTGCATCAAGTTAGTTAGTTTTTTTTATTATTTATTGTTAGTGCAAGTGTATTATAGTTTTATAACTTTTAACTTAGTTCTTTTATCTTCAACGGATCACTTTGAGCGTTATAGCAAAGTTCGACACTTAGACAACACTAAATGTTAAATGTTAAATGTTAAATGTATTTTTAAGAGGGTTGAGAAAAAATCATAGCCCCTCTGGGCGATTCTTTCTTTTCTTGAGTCTTCCTCAAGTTTTGCTTGTCAACGGCCATGGAGACGCCGATTCCAGCGACGGAACAGGCCTCACAAAATAGTTTTCCACCTTCCTCTCCTCTCAGTAAATCTTCATCTTGGTGTGCCATGCATCAAAGTTCCTCGAAGGATATCAAATATTTCAACCCTGTACGTTTTTGAACTATTAAGGGTAACACTTCGACTCAAATCCTCTATGGAAGAACATTGTCTTAGGAAATGTTTTTGGGGGCTCGCCACATATTGGTAAAGTCTACGCCATTATCAACTGATATGAGTCAGGTTTTAATCTAAATAAACAACTGCAAGTGCACAACAATACGCAATAGTAATTATGAGATGGAATCCGCAAGAATTGATAAATTTCGCATTTCAAATTTATAGGAATCATATCAAGATAGAACGACAAATAAAGAGTCTGGTTGTAGCGAAACTAAATAACAAAAATAAATAAATGGGAGCAATATGGAGAAAAGCGATAGGTCTCATGGTAATCACATAGAATCATGCAACGATAAGTAGATGATATGCATAGATTTGAATAAAAACAGTCTAGAACTCAGAACATGAATGTATGATCTTTCCACTAAAAAGTCAACTTACGATGATTTAGTTACATGTGTCTTTGATGTGCATGCATGGTTTTTGCATAATTTCATCATTGTTTTTCCCATTATTTCTTTCACACTTTGCATCTTTTTGTATCATAATCATGCATTTTGAGTCTCTTTTCTCTTTGTCATACATTTTAGAGTCATATGTGTGTGTTCTTTTTTGCATTTGCATTGCATAATTTGGTCTTTTTAGGGACTTTGGAGCTTGGGGGTGTATGTAGAATTGGCATGGAGGAAAAATAAGACAAGATGACCAAAACAAGTGAAGAACAAGTTGTTCGTCGTGATTCCAAGTGCTGCATGGAGTTAAATTCACTCGTCTTGATTGATGTCATCATTTGTAATAGGATATTCAATTGAATTAGAATCTTTCTAAATAATATTTCAAACGATAAAAACTGTAATGGATAACTTTTTTCCTTCGAAAGTGATATTGTATAGATAAAGAAGAAATTGAGTAGTATAACCTTATGACTAGGGTTGGAAGAATACATAGGATCCGAGATGTAGTTAAGAGATCCGATCCGATCTGGTATGAGATCCATTCTCTTACGGTCCGAAAAATAGGGTATTTATAGTTTATGGATTCTGATTCAGGTATTTTTATAGAGTACTAGGTGAGTGTTTCCATAAAAAAAAAATTATGTTGAATGTTTTTGTTTTTTGATATGTTCATTTTTTTATATGTTGAATGTAGTACTATAGATTATTAATTTATTATACGTTGTATTTTCTTTTTGACATTTTATTTTTTAGTTTATAACCTATATATTTACGTAATATACACATTTGTGCAACATTTATAGTTTATATTTTTGAGTCTCTTAATTGGACAACTTGAGGCTCTCTTTTAAAAAGGGACCTATGTTTATCTTGTTAATATCATTTAGTTTGGTTTTAGCAAAACTATAACCTAACTCTTGTTAGAGTTATTTTGGTATGGATCAGTTGAAATTCAGTTCACAACCCGTGAGAAAGGTCATTGTTCATGACATTAAATTTTTGGCGATGATTTAAGTGAAGTGTTTAAGATAATGCAGCAAAATTCTCTTTCCCTACCTACGAACCCATGGTTAGCATTTTCAAGCTAATGATCAATTTTAGAGCCATTTGGATCAATAAATATACGGTTCGACCAATTCAGATTTGATTTTAGAAAAAGTAATACTAAAGGTCACTCGAGATTTTCTTTCCACACGAGGGAGAAGAAAATGTGACAGCAAAACGCTGGAAAAGCTTAATTCCAACTTCAAAAAGACAAATCTTTCGATAAATTTCCTTTGTAAATGGCTAGGTGTACAAACAAAACAAAGACATGAGAACTTATTGAAAATGCTTAAAAAGCAAAAAAGCACACCACATTAGACTCAAAGATCTGAAACGCTACAAATGTGGAGAAATAGAGTAATAATAACCTAATGACTTGACCAACATAATTGGTGAGCATTTCAGCCCAGTATCATCGGCGGGTTGATGGAGATGTTGGTTATCCCTGTGAAATGCCATTGCATGACGAAAAAGTCAAATTGTGTCAAGACCAAATTTCCTACCACCGAAATGATTTGTAAGGATCTGCAAGCAATACATCAATGAGATTGTACCTTTCCTTCAACGGAAATGTAGTTTCCATCAATAATTTCAAAGGACAAATACTTTGTAACATATGTATGACTAATGAGACAATCAAACGTCATATCATAAACTGGTACAACAAAATGAGATACAGTTAGTAAGTGGCTTTGATATAATTAGTTTAAATAAGACTAATAGAGGCCAAACATTGTCAATGACTGATAGGTTATCATGAGGAGAATCAAACCTATAAAAAACATATTAATACAAATGAGACAGAATATAAGCTATTCGTATCAAAATCAAATAGATTCAAGATCATGCAAAATTAGCAATTGACATTCATAAGCTGAGACATTATGGAAATTGATAGTAAGAAAAAAATAGACCATAAGCACATATTGACACCACAAGTGTCACAGGCTGTTGGAAAGGAATATAAACAGTATTATTCAGTTCGAATTTTACTAAATATGCATCTTAAAATAGGAAATAAACCAAAGACCAAACATTTCTCTCATCTAAACTGCCACACATACTCAATTCTTTAAAGTTGTGGCAGAGATTATTTTGAAAACAAGAAAAACCAACACTGCGAACAAAAAAAAAAAAAAACCAAAACTCTCGAACCAGTTATAGTATATCTGATTGCCCATATACCTACAAAAGAACATAAAACGAGCAAATTTTTTTTTTTTTTTTTTGTCATATGATATTGTAAATGAGAATTGTTAGCCCAAAGATACAAAAGCCATCAGACAAAAGTACATAAGCGGGAAACTAAACTCCGGAAACAAAGCTCACAGATGCCGACTAACATAACCCAAAACGAAGACAAAGCCCGATTAAACAAAGATTTTTACAAACAACTAAATCAAACACACTAAATTGTGATTTTGTTATCCGCATTTTAAACCTTTTAATCATCGGTTCTTTCCCGAGAACAGAAGCTATTCAGACATCGCCGGAAACTAAACTCTAAAGCAAATTTTCAAATGGATAATCGACCAAAATAGCACGGTTTAAAACTCTGGTTTCAAATTTAGCCTTACTAGTTGAAAATAATGACAATAATAACACAATTTTTTACAATAGTAACACAAATTTAATATTTAGAATGCTAGTTTTTGAAAAAAAAAAAATTTATGTTATTTTAGGGTATTTATTTTTTATAATTATCCCTATAGATTTTGGTTTAGTGTATAGTAAAGTTAAAAAAAAATGACCGAGCAAAAGTAAAGACCTCTTAACTACTAATTTATTACAAGTGTACCAACCAAGTGCATGATGTGTCTTCGACGATAATCTACTAAATCATTTATTATAGCTTAAATATTATAAAAAGAGGACAAGAAATTAAAAAAATGTGTAATTGTGTGTAAAAGGGCTTACGAGCTTACCGTGGACGAGCGACGAGAGACTGCCATTTGGCAAATAATCGTAAATCAACAGCCTCTCTTCCTTTGCCTGAAAATAAGCCCTGAGTGGGACCAGATTCGGATTAACGCTCCAACTGATTCCATGTGACGATCAAATTTCTCTCTTCCTACACCCGCCAATCTAATGGCGTCTAGCCTCTTCACCGTCACGATCAAACGGCTGTCAATCAAAGCCTCATAAGTGGTCCCCACAGTACCTCTCCCCAATAACTCAGCCGATGCTGTCATTAGCTGGTCCATTGTATACACGTGGGCCTCTCCCGCACAGAATACTAAACTCCCACTCTTCCCCGCCTGTAGCTTCTTCACCTTCTCCTCCATCTCACTCTCTTGCTCCATCTGTATCGCCGCCGCAACTTCCGCCGTCTCCGCCGCGTCGGATGCTACAACCGCCGTCGATTCTTTTCCTTTCTCCTTGTCGTTTTTATCTCTCCGTCTCTTCACGGCGGCGATTAGACAAGCGACGGAGATAAATAGGAGAAGAGCGGCCAATAGCACGTAACACCCCACCATTGACAGAAACTGGAGCTTTTGTTAGTAACCAAGCTTGTTCCATAGATCAGCTTTGGATTTGAACAGTAAAAGAGCAGAAGCGTCGCGGTGAGGAAACGCGCGTTTTGTGCGGTTCGAGGAAGAAGAAGAAGAAGAAGCAATGGCGAAAAAGAAGAAACAAAAGAAAAGGAACCCAGAAATGGGGAAGTTAGAGCGAAGCATTTTCTTGTGTGGGAATGTGTTAAAGAAACATGTTAATAATGTCTGAGGTCGAAACATGTTAATAATGTGCGTTTTGCTCTGAGACTTTTGGAGCGATTCTGAAATTTGGTTTTAGGGTTTTCGTCAGCCTCACGGCATGGCGTCGCCGGTGGCTCCTCCGTCTCGGCAAGGTGGAGCGACTCAGCTAAGGTCAATGGTGCGATTGGTGGTTCAGTTGGTGGGTTAGGTGATGGTGTGAAAAACTCAGAAACAGACTCTGTTCTCAGAAAAGTGCAGATCCCGCCGGTGATACAGGAGGTATCAACTCATGTGTCGTCGGAAATGGCGGAGAAGGAAGTCTCTCCTCCTCTGGTCATCGGAAACAAGGAGGCTGGTAAAAATCAAATCTCTGAGCAAGGAATCAAATCTTCGTGGGCAAATATTGTGAGGAAAAAATCAACTATGTCGCAGCATGTCGTTGATGTCGAGATGGTGGATGGTTCAGCAATGGTCGAGATACCTGATGAAGTGATTGAGAATTCGGTTCCGCTATGGGATGATCTCTTAGAGGGACGATTTCTTTCAACAGCTCCACACGTAGCAAAAATTCATGTAATCGTAAACAAGATTTGGACTTTGGGTGACAAATCAATTCGGATTGATGTGTTTGTGGTGAACGCCACAACGGTGAAGTTCAGAATAAGGGATCCTGCGACAAGATTAAGGATTTTGAGAAGAGGTATGTGAAATATCGCAGATATCCCTATGATTGTATCTAAATGGGCTCCAATTACCGAAGAAGAACAACCAGAAATCAAGATGATTCCGATGTGGATTACTCTAAAAAATGTTCCGCATAAGCTGTTCTCGTGGGAGGAGCTGAGTTTTATTGCGAGTTCAGCTGAAAAACCAGTTCGTCTACACCCTGACACAGAATTATGTTCTAAATTTACAGAGGCGAAGATATTTGTAGAGGCGGACATGACGAAAGAGCTACCAAAAAAATACAGGTTCAACTCGTTAAGGATGGGGATTGATGCGGAAGTAGAATTTGTGTATCCGTGGTTACCTACTTGATGTCCAGTCTGCTCAAAGTGGGGACACTCTGAAAAAGAATGCATCGTGAATGGGGGATCAAATAAAGTAATTATTTTAACAAGGGAGGTTCAATCAAAAGGGGATAACGCAAAGTCGATAGCAAAAAGCTCAACGAGTCAGATCGGTGAGAAAACAAAGGATCTTGAGTCTTCCCTTTGAGGGGAAAGGAAATAGTAGTTGCTGCAACTCCACCAGAGATAGTGGAAATCGGGATTGTAGGATCTTCGGATACAATTCTGGTCTCAGATTCTGTACCAAAAGATACGATTTCAAGTGTTAGCGAAGAAAAGAAAAATTCGGAGGGAGAATGGATGGAAGTTTCGCCAGGCAAATCTGGAAGGGCTGGTGAGAAAAAAAAATTGTTGATCGAGCAATTGTGGGTTCACCATCTCGTTTTTCCATCTTACCTGATGAAGGAAGTGGCGATGTTGAAGCAGGGGATGAGGGAAAAGAGAAGGGAAATGAATCGAAAACAGAAGATGGGGAAAATATTGAGGAGGGTGAAAGAGAAGAAGGGGAAATAGAAAAAAATGGGGAAGAAGTGCAACATGAGAAGCAAGAGGTAAAGATTCTTCGGACACAACTACCTCGCTCTTCAAAAGGCATAAATAAGAAATATGGTTCAAAAACTTCAGCTTTAAACACAAAGGAGATAATCCTGAGTGTTTCCTGCATGAAGAAACCAAGAAGAATTAAATATGTCGGGGTTTCTTTTAGAATGTTCGCGGTCTAAACAAATCTACAAAACATGTTATAAAGAAGTGGGTGAGTAGCAGCGGTTTTCAGTTTGGATGTTTATTGGAAACAAGAGTGAAGGAAGCAAAGGCAGGTCGAATAGCTTCCTCGATTTTCAGAGATTGGTCATTAATAACAAATTATGAGTTTAATAGGCTGGGTCGCATCTGGGTGGTTTGGAATAAGAGGACGAGGCTGACACCGGTTTTTAAAAGCAGCCATATGATTACGTGTGCTGTGAAACTAGAGAATAATGATGAAGAGTTCTTTTGCTCTTTTATTTATGCTTCTAACTTTGTGGAGGATCGACGAGAATTATGGGGAGATCTTCGGGATCATCACAACTCACCTATGATACGAAGAAGACTTTGGATTTGTATGGGTGATTATAATGAGATTTTGGAGATTGATGAACACTCAGCTCACGAAAGTGCTCCTCACATCCCTTCGAGAATGCGAGACTTTCAAGGACTGGTGCGAGATTGTCTACTTGAAGATATGGCTTTCCACGGGACTATATATACCTGGTGTAATAAGAGGGACGAGGGGCTGGTCCATAAGAAGTTGGATCGAGTTTTGAGGAGTAATAATTGGAACCAAGTATTTCCACATTCGTATAGTGTGTTCGAGGCAGGAGGGTGTTCAGACCACTTACAATGTAGAATTCACTTGGATGGAGAGAGAAGGTCCTCGAAAAAACCATTTAAGTTTGTAAATGCAGTTGCGGAGCTGGAGGAGTTTCAACCAATGGTGGAGTGATATTGGCTTACATCGCAGCCCATCTTCCTGTCAACATCATCAATGTTTCGGTTCTCAAAAAAGCTAAAGTCTCTTAAACCGATCATCAGGTCGCTAGCAAAGGAAAGAATGGGAAATTTATCGAAGAAAGCAACAGAGGCTTATCAACATTTGTGCGAAAAACAAGAGGCAAACTCAAAGAATCATTCGACGTCATTAATGGAGGAGGAAAGAGCTGCTTTCTCTAGATGGAATCATGTTTCAAGATTAGAGGAGAGCTTTTTAAAGCAAAGATCCAAGCTACATTGGCTAAAAGTTGGGGACAAAAATAACAAGACCTATCAGAAGGCGGTAACAGTTAGAGAAGCAACAAACCGAATTCGCGAGATTGAATGTCGAGATGGTATGGTGGTTTCAACTTGCGATGAGGTCAAAGCGGAAGCAGATGGATTTTTCCGAGAGTTTCTCCAACATACTCCAGCCGATTATGTGGGGATTTCAGTGGAAGATTTGGAGACAATATTACCTTTCAGATCCTTTGAAGAGGAACAGAATCAACTTATCAAGGATGTAACAGAAGAGGAAATTAAAGGAGTTCTATTCGCAATGCCAAACGATAAGTCGTCGGGTCCAAATGGTTACAACGCTGAGTTTTATAAGAAGGTTTGGTCTATTGTTGGAAAGGAGTTTGTCATCGCCATTCAGTCTTTCTTTGTGAAGGGATGTCTTCCGAAAGGAGTGAACTCCACGATTTTGGCTCTCATTCCAAAGAAGACTGCGACAACTACGATGAAAGATTACAAACCAATATCATGTTGTAATGTGATATATAAAGTCATCTCGAAGATCATGGCGAATCGGATGAAAGGAATCCTGCCTCATCTCATTGCTCTAAACCAATCTGTGTTTGTTAAGGATAGGTTTGTAATTGAGAATCTGCTGCTAGCAACAGAGCTGGTGAAAGACTATCATAAGGACACGATATCATCTCGTTGTGCTATTAAGATCGACATATCAAAGGCTTTTGATTCAGTTCAATGGTCTTTTTTTTGTTAAATACTCTTAAGGAAATGTCTTTCCCGAAGATATTTATTCATTGGATTTCTCTATGCATTACTACCGCCTCCTTCTCGGTACAAGTGAATGGTGAGCTTGCTGGATTTTTTCGAAGCGAACGAGGTCTGCGCCAAGGTTGTTCTCTATCTCCTTATCTATTTGTCATAAGCATGAATGTCCTATCAAAGTTGCTGGATAGATCAGCCTCTGCGTAACATATAGGATATCACCCTAAGTGTAAAAATCTAGGTCTTACTCATATGAGTTTTGCTGATGATATTATGGTGCTTACAGATGGTAAGGTTCGATCTGTGGAGGGAATTGTTGATGTATTTGAGAAGTTTGCAAAGATTTCAGGGCTGAAAATAAGCATGGAGAAGTCAACGATTTATCTGGCAGGCGTTTCGGAGAACGCAAGAGATGAAATTGAGGACCGGTTTCACTTCGAATCTGGCCATCTACCGATAAGATATCTTGGCTTACCTCTCCTCTCTAAGCAAATGACAGCGAATGACTATATGCCGTTAATAGAGAAGATTCAGAAGAGAATCAGTTCCTGGACTGTCAGGCTTCTTTCTCTAGCGGGTCGACTTCAGCTTATAAGTTCAGTACTTCAGAGCATCTCAAATATTTGGTTATTAGCATTTCATTTACCTCGGGATTGTATTTGAGAAATAGAGAAAATATGCTTTGCGTTCCTCCGGTCAGGACCGGAACTTAACCCAAGAAAGGCTAAGATTTCATGGGAGGAAGTATGTAAGCCAAATAATGAAGGAGGGCTGGGTTTGAGACCGCTTGTCAAGGTCAATAAGGTTTGTTGTTTGAAGTTGATTTGGCGAATTTTATCCTCTCATCCATCGCTCTGGGTGAAGTGGATCCATACTTACTTGATTAGAAAAGGTTCATTTTGGGCAATACGAGAGAATACGAGCATGGGTTCTTGAATGTGGAGAAAATTGCTCAAGTATCGAACTCTAGCAAAGACTTTTCACAAAGTTGATATTCGGAATGGAAAATCAACCTCCTTTTGGCACGATAATTGGTCAGATTTGGGCTACTTCTTGGACATCACGGGTCCGAGAGGTTTTATAGACCTTGGAATATCAGAAAATAGAACAATGGAGGAGGTTATGACCAGAAGAAGGAGGCGCCATAGAACGGATATTCTAAACCAGATTGAAGATGTTATGTCATTGCAGCAATCTAGCTCACAATCTGAAATTGATGATGTTTCTCTTTGGAAGAGCAAGGCCGATGCATACAAGCCGAATTTCAGATCACGAAGCACTTGGCTTCTCCTAAGAGATTCATCGCCAGAAGTAGAATGGTACAACGGAGTTTGGTTCTCATACTCTACTCTAAAATACTCGATGCTTACATGGCTATCTATTCATAATCGGCTAGCAACGGGTGACCGAATGTTAACTTGGAATGTTGGGGCGAATCCAGCATGTATTCTCTGCCAAAATCAACTAGAGACTCGAAACCATTTATTTTTTTCTTGTGGATTTTCTGCAGAAGTATGGACTCGATTAACAAGGAAACTGCTTAATCATCGCTTCTCAACAGATTGGCAACTTCTCATTCAGCTGATTTCAGACACTAGACTCAATCGCACAACTATGTTTTTTCTAAGGTATGTGTTTCAAACTTCGATACACACACTATGGAGGGAACGCAATGGGCGCCGCCATGGAGAGGCTGCTACACCTTCTGCAAAACTGATCAAATTCATTAACAAAGAAGTTCACAATCGTCTGACATCGATTCGAGAATTGGGGGACATGAAATTTGAAGAAGCTCTTCAACTTTGGTTCTCGACCCAAAGTTGAAAATTACGTTCTTGTACAACAATCTAAATTTCAAATTTCTGTAACACACTAGTTGTAAAAACGTTTTTTTGGATTTGAATACAATTTTACATTCAATTCAAAAAAAATAATAATAATAATAATGTCTGAGATTACACATCACAGATTTGCTTCTGTAAAAGAATCTAGAGAGAGAGAGAGGTGAAGAGAGCAGGAGGTACGTGACAAAAGGATGTAAGACACAAGACTCTTGAATCAAATAAGAACCCAAAGAGTGCAATGTTCTCGTAGTTCACTTTCATCTAATGCCTTTAATTTTATTAAATCAGATAAGAACCCAAAGACATTTTTAAAATTCTTCATTTGATCAAATATATTATTAACAGAAGTTATTGCCATATCAACCACAACTAAAAAGTAGTTAACTCTAAAAGCATCTTCACTTGATTGTATTTCTTCCCCAAAATCAGTTTCACCAAACTGTATTTTCCTAAAGACACGACATTTATTTGGAAATATCGGATCAACGTCCATATCACGAACAATATTTTGAGCTATACTCAAACTAGAATTAAACCCTTCATGTCTATACTTCTCCAAAAACAAAACAACACCTTCCAATTGTTTTAAAACATTATCAATGCAAATAGATTTTGATTGTAAGCTCTTACCCACTGAATTAATAACAAACAAAATTTCATACCAAATAACCATACCAAGTAAAAATTCAAAATTATCAAATGCTATGATTAAACTTTCAGCATCACTTTTTGTCATAGCATCATCACATGATTCATATAATATCACTAAAGCTAATCTTACTTGTGGAGCTTGAAACCTAATAGCTTTAACGCTTTTGATTCGACTTTCCCAACGAATATTAGATAAAGATTTTACGGTAAAATAGGGAACATTGTCAGGCAAAATCTTCCATCTCTTTGTAGAACTAGATCAAAATCAAGCATATATTCGTTGCAAAACTCCAAAGAAAGAAATAGCTTTCACACATGAATGAGCCATATCACTTACCACAAGATTAAGACTATGACAAGCACACGACATATACAAAGCTTTTGGATTTATATCAAGCAATCGTTTTTGAACACCTTGATGTTTCCCTTTCATGTTAGAACCATTGTCATAACTTTGACCCCTCACGTTATCAACATCAAGAGTAAGAGACTTTATAACATCTAGCAATTTTTCAAAGAGTCCTCATCCGGATGTGTCATCTACCTTTAGAAACTCCAAAAAGTACTCTTCTACTCTTACTTTTTTATTTGATATATTCACACATCGTATTATTAGAGTCATTTGCTCTTGATGGCTCACATCCGGTGTACAATCAAGAATGATAGAAAAATATTTTGCCTCTTTAATGACTTTTAATTTACAATGGAAACTTGAACATTATGAGCCAAAAGAGAAATGAATTAATTCTGAATATTATGACCAAGATAATGATGATGGATTTCATGATTTTGAATGCGTCTAATATGATCTTGGATTATCAAATCAAATTCTGCAATCATTTCAATAGCTCCTAAGAAATTACCATTACTATCTTGGTAAAGTTTCTCATTTTTTCCTCGAAATGCTAAACACCGTTTAGAAAGAAACTTCACAACAGCAATTATTCTAGTTAAAACTAGCCTCCAACGTTCTTTTTCTTTTGCAATTTCTTTTTGTAATTCTTTATCAATTGTTAGATCCTTTTGAAATCTAACTTGCAGCTCAATTCAAGTTTCCATGTTAGTCATATGTTCTAGACTTCTCTCATTATATCCAAGTCTCTCGCTAAGATGCTTCCAATCTCTAAAATCCATCATTTGCAAACATATTTAAGCAGCCTCTAGATTTAAACAATTTGCAACAAAATCAATAAACTTTGTCCACATGTTTCGAGTAAACCAACCAAATTCGGTCACTAATTTTCCCATTACTCAATTTTCTTGAATAATAATTATATGAGAAATGCATAGACTTCTTATCTAAAGAAAACACAAGATTCATTTCTCTTTTAGGCACCTTTTCAATCAACACATCTCTCATTTTATTGTCAAGGTTTTCCCAATATCTAGGATCATAAATATCAACACAAGAACTTGGTTGTTCACGAACATTCAAACTTTCAACATTAGATGCATTTATCACATTATCATGCTCACTCAAGTGACTAGTGTCATCATTTAAGCGATCATTTGACTGAGAAACATTATTCACACAATCAGATTTTGAATTTTCATTAGAACAACTTCCTCTTGTCACAAATTTATCTAAAGCACCTTTTTGTGATTGAATAAACAATTCAATTGCTTCCTTTTTTTCTTTTTAGATATCCAGATAAATGTCCAGTCATAATGCAATCTAAATGTCAAGTAAAAGGAGAAATAACACCTGGATTTAGGATTAGGAATCTGAATGACAGTCCTGCTGAACGATCAAAAGAAAATTGCAAACCTGAAAGAGATTAATAAATAAAAGTTTAGTTGGTATAACTGATATTCATGCATTTTCACTCTTTTTAGCATGCATTTCGTCTCGGTTTTGTGTCTCATTTCATGCATTCATTGTATTTTTAGGGAGTCTTGCATAGTAACTAGAGGTTAGTGAGTCTTAGGTAGGTCCTAGAGAGTCTTGGTGGTTTTTGGAGTCTTTTCAGGTGCATTTGGAGTCAAAAGGCGAGTTTTGGAGTTCACAACGACCAGCCATAGCGACCAGGAGGACTCGCTGCCATTACCTTGAAATGGGGTTCCGTAGCGACTGACGCATAGCGACCAGGAGGGGTCGCTGTGAAATCCATCCGTCGAAACCCAGGGATATCACAGCGACCACGCAGCGATCAGAAGCAGTCGCTGCGAACTCCCCACTCACAGCGACCTGTCACAGCGACCAGAAGCGGTCGCTACAGAACCATGGAGGAGATTCCCAGCAAAACCATAGCGACCACGTAGCGACCAAACGCGGTCGCTGTGGATTTCTGGGCAGCGAAGAAGCTCGCAGCGAC